>CM044007.1:44706949-44997332 GCA_024085815.1 Flaveria linearis | reverse complement strand
TGATAACCTCTTGATCATCATCAACAACCTCTTGTTGACAGCTAGTGTCAACCAAACATGTATCGGCTTGTGGATCTTGATCTTCATCAAATTCCATTGTTCTATGCGTCACTCCCCATATGGGACTTGGCTTCCAGAACTCTGCCCTCGAGAATAAATTCTTACTTTTGCTCTGTTGGATCAAGAAGTATTATTCGATACAGTCTTTGGGTATCCAACAAATATACACTTAGTGGATCGACTTTCAAATTTGTTTGAGTGTTAAGCTTAACATATGCTTCACTACCATACCTTTAAATATGATAGCGATAGAACTCTTTCCATGCCATATTCAAAAGGTGTCGAACCCACTTCTTGGTTTGGGCCATATTCAAAATACGAGCTGTGGAGAGTAGTGCGAAAACCCAAGATGATAAAGGTGGTAAGCTCATAGCCTTAATGAATTGAACCATATCCAAATAGGGTTCAGTTTTCCTTTATCCGAATGAAGAACTTAGATAGTTATGTAGAGTTGATTTTCTACTTCATTATTGAAGATTTTGAACATTTCAAAAGCTTCGTTCTTTGTGTCATCAAGTGCACACAATAATAGCGAGTAATCGTCGGTAACAGTAATGAAGTATCTTTTCACCAATCTTTGTCATTGTCTTAAAGGACCATATACATCCAAATGTATCATACCTAATAAGTCTTTGGTTCACACTTATCAAATGAAACATTTACATTTGTTTCCAAAAGACCATTCTTTGAAGTGTTGAATCCAATTCTCGTTTATGTGACCAAGATGACAATGTCAAAGATAATAATAACTTAAATCGATTTTAAGTTTCTTTAGTGCTTAATTTGTATAATGAGTTATTATAGACGAATATCATGAACCCATTCATGAATATCATTAAAAGGCATATCCTTAAAATGAAATACATCATCCATAAACTTAATACCATTATATACAAACTTTAAATCATGACCAATTGTTTTAATAGGAAACATTAATTATGTTCCTAGTCAAACTAGGTGCATACAAAAGGTTTTGAGAACAACTTCCAAACCATTTGTAAGTCTCAAAATAGAGTTTCCTCTTTGAAGTGCACATTTCTTTGAACCCCTTTGCAACAATACAAGTATGAGTCTCACATCCGGTATCCAATACCCATGTGTTTTAAGAAATGACATTTAATACAATGTGAATCATGAAAATTGTATTCGAGGTTTTCCTAGCACCCTCTTATTTTTCAACTCCTTGAGATAGACAATTCCCTTTTATTGTCCTATCTCTCCATACTCAAAGCATGGATCGTTCTCCTTACTTTGGGCTCATAAGCTTAGGTCGTTGAGGTTCGCTTTAACCTTTGCTTTGATGTATTCCTTCTTTTGGCAATAATTGCCTAGGATCAAGATTGGCCATTTCTTATAGTATCCCTCATTGATTGAGAGAATAGGTAGAACCTCTCTACCCATCCCTGCCGGTTGCTTTGAGCATTGCGTGAATATTCACGATGCTCTTGTCCCACCCGTTCATATTTACAGTTTATAAAATGTCTCAAACCTTTAGTTGGGCAATCAAGGATCCAATCCTTGGCCAACTACTTTGAGACAGGACATTAAGCATCTTGAGGCTATCAATGTGGCTTTTCATCTAAGAAATATAAGATGATATCGATTGGGTTTCTTCCATGTGACATGCATGAAGTGCTTGAACCGTTTTGAAGCAATCTTACTAATGTTTAAAGGAACATTTCCTTCAACTCGATTATCATGTCATATGCCCTATGATGTTCCAAACCCTTTTGGAGTTCGGGAATCATATTCCCAACATGAGGTAGGAAACTAGCACAGAATCCTTAATGTGCTTAAGCCAATCATCAAAAGGCCTTAACATCAACAGCGTTGGTTGGTGAGACATGGGATCGTCAAGGACATAGGCCTTTACTCATTTTGATAACGATTCTCAGTGATAGGGTATGGACGGTCGGGGTGGTAGCATTATTGTTTGCGGCCATTCTACAAAATTTACAAAGTTCTTATTAGTATTTCTTAAAATTTTATTTTAATTATTAATACCCTTTTATGTCTCATAGACAATTAATAATTAAAATCTAGAATCCAACGTTACATTCAAATAATGGTTAGGTGACCTTATCCCATTATTAATTTAACAAGGTAGTCAATATTTGACAATTGCAACCTTTTGCAACTTCTAGCCTTTATGGGATCTGTTAAACATCTTATGTTTGGTTGGCATGTTAATCCTATCAACACCATTGTACGCCATGCTTCGGTGACCCTATGCACATGGTTCCCAATTCAAGCCGTCCTACTTACACACACGTGTGGGTTTACTCATACAAGTGGTTAGGTGACCTTTATCCCAAAATATGTTAAGCCCACCTCAAAACACAAGTTCCCTAAAAGTGGTTAGGTGACCTTTATCCCACAAATAGTTCTCAAGTGATTCGAGTGTCGTGTAAAAGGATGGTGTTAAACTTGTTTCAAAAGGGATTTTTGGTTTTCATTAATTTAGTTTTGAAAACTCTATATACCTTGTATTTGCATGCTTTCAAATGCAAGGTATCCTATGGTTTATTTTTAATAAAACCTCTTTTATTAAATCATTAATCCTTTTAATAACCTTTTATTAACCACTTAATGATTAGAAACCATAAATTTTCAGCTTGTTAAGTTTGCATGAGTTTGTTATGTATATCCAAATATCAAACAACAATCATACAACAAACAACCAAACAAGCATAATATTAACAACCACAATGTGCATAACCATAGCTACTATTGTAACCACACTTGTTTGCCATCACAAGTGTGGTCATTTGGTCTTTCCTAAGGGTTGAATACAACACAAAATTAAGGTCTTCATTGACTCCCACTTGAACTTACATCCTATGCTTCAAGTCCTTTTTTGTGTCTTTGATGTCCATCTTTGGGTCTTGATCTTGTGCATCTTCCTTTTACAAAATTATATCCTAATACATTTTTCTAATAAAAGAAATGCACCTAATCTATTTATTACATAACCAAATGAATAAATAATTACACCCAAAATAATAAACATAAATATTACAACCCAATTGAATGAATTAAAACAACCATTAAAACCATCCAAATCAAAAGGCCAAAGGCTAGGTTATGCACTAACATATGAACAATCATAAAATTATTCAATTAGCAAAATAAACCCCACCAAACCCCAAATTTTCAGCCAACATAAACTGAAAATTAGGGTTTGTTTGTCAAAACAAACAACATCCAAATATATCACCATTGACATTCTATCTTTCAAAGTTTAATCATAAGCATGAAGACATAACTTTGAAAGACATGGGGTTTATTGAATCAACCAAAATCAGCCTTATGAGTTTATTATCATCCTCTAAACTAATTTTTAAAGGACAAGAACAAGCAAGCTATCCACATAACCGGCTCTTGATGCCATTGTTGGGTTGTTAGAACATAAAATCATAGTTTAACCATTTAAACTTTCTGAAAACGCAGCGGAAGTATAGCATTATAACCATGTTTATAAGCTGAAAAATATGTTCATTAGATGTCCATATGATGTATAAAACAAACCAAAGAACAAGGATCATTTATGTGAATTAGCAAGCTATGAACATATGTAAAACTACATAAAATCACAGCTTCATTGAGTGTGAAACTACCTACTGCATCAGCCAAAATAACGACCAAAAGTAGTGTTTGATGAAGATGGAGATGACAAAAATCAGCCAAGACTTCAAGGATAGAAGTCCTCAAGCTAGTATACCAAGCTCCTTGCAAACAACCTTCTTGTTAGGTAGAATACACCAAGAACAGCTCAAAATCAGCTCAAAAAACTCTCCTAGTTTGCTGCTGGAATCCGTAGCATTTAGAGAGGGATGAGAGAGTTTTTTTGTTTTGCATGTCTAGTCAATGAGAAAAGGGAGAGCATCTATTTAGTTAGTGGAGAGTAGACAAATTGCATGTGTGTGGACTCTCAAGAGAATAACCTTAGTGGAGACAGGAAGCATTTGTGTGTTCTTCTCAAGACACAAAAGCAAAGCACTAGCATGCCCATGCATGTTACATTGGACGGCCTCAAGGGCTAAAAAATGGGTTTTATTCTCTTCTATTAGTATTTGATATTTATAAATTAGGTGGTTTATTTTATAAATGTCAAATACTAACACAACACATATTGTCTAGTCTTGTAACTAGTTTATGCAATTAACCATTAATTCTATAAGTAGTATACTCTCAATTATTTGGTGTTATACAACTAATTAAATAACACTTCAAATAATATCATTGAATAAAATATCCTAATAAATTGTTCCATCTCATATGCAACTTATTTAGAAACCCATTTTCTAAATTTGGTGTAAATATTTAATTGCATGATCATATCATCAATTAAATATTAATTGGTGTTTGCTAAGCTTGTTATGGGTATAACCCGACTTGGATCATAACGTACTAACCACATCAATATTCTAAGTGTCTTGGGCACATAGAATCCTACAATGGGTAAATTTTCAAAATAAACCTAAACTTAAACTGAAAATGGGACAGGAAGGGAAGGAATGCCATCTGTGTAGTTGCGTGCCATCAGGTATTTTCTTACAGATTAACTGGTATTACGTGCGCATGTTACGTGATGTATGTGTTACTGTTAGAATTAGATACTATGTAGTCAGGACGGGTAATGCTCGGGGTACGAAGAGTAAAGTAAGTGGCTAATCACACTGGCCACCGTAATTAGGGACTTACTGTACTTGACATAAACTGAGCTATTCCCTTGAATGACCGTATTGGTGTTTAAATTTCAGTGTGTGATAGATAATGGCTGGCGGTAGATCTTCTAAGGCTTCACGGGGTGGGTGGTGGCGGATGTGGTGCTGAACCATGAGCCACAAGGGGAAGGCCTAGGGTAGAGAAAGTAGTTCATGAAGAACACGAGACCCCTCATCAGGGGGGGGACGTGAGAGCACCAATTTGAGAGCCTCGGTTAAAAAGAGGTAGTGGTTGAAGAGGTGCATCAGGTCATGCAGACGATCTTACCGTCTGTGGTGACCGAAGTGATTAAGGCTGTCCGAGAAGATGAAAGAAAAAGAGGGAACCGGTCCTCAGGAAGGCAGGAGCAATCAAGGCCAGAAACGGTTCTTTCTGATGATGAAGATGAAGAGGAGGAGGAGCCTGTGCATGAGTCAGCATGAGGCTGTAACTACGGGGCGTTTAAGAGATGCAAGCCCCTACCTTTGATGGTAATGGCACTACTGCTACTGCTCACCAATGGGTGAGGGAAATGGAGGTTGTCCTCGACATCAGCAAGTGCCGTGAGGACCAAAAAGTGAAGTTCGCTACCCACTCTTTCACGAATTCGGCTCTATGCTGGTGGGACAAAATAGTCCAAGCCGAGGGTTAGCAGGGCCATTGGAAAGATGAAGTGGTCCGAGCTGAAAAGATTGGTGATCGAGGAGTTCAGTCCTCGTCGGGAAATGGATAAAGTGAGAGAGAGTTCCTGCAGTTGGAGGCGGGGACGATGACCCACCAACAGTACACCACCAATTTAACGAGATGACGAGACTGGTGCCGGATCAGGTGACGCCGGTGTCTCGGAAGATAACCGGTACGTTCAGGGGCTGGCAGCTGAAATCCGTTGGCACCTGATTTCTGCTAGACGAGCACCTTTAGGTTGGTAGTAGACTTGGCGGGGAGACTGTATGATGAAAAGACTGTCATAAGGGTGACAGAGGGCGGTAAGAAGAGTGGTGGTGAGAGAAACTGGTAGGGGAGAGGTTGGTCGAGGTGATACTTCGACGAGTAACAAGAAGGCACGGGTGGATGACCGTCGGATGGTCACGTCAGGTACAGGATTGAGGAAATGTAACAAATGTGGGAAAGAGAACTCGGGAGAGTGCAAGGGGTATCAACATCTGTTTCAAATGTGGGAAGGCAGGGCATATGTCAAAGGATTGCCGGACAGGCAAATGTTTTAACTGTGGGGAAAGTGGTCATATGAGCAGAGACTGCAAGAAGCCGAGGGCTGAGAGTTCTGGCGTGAAGAAGGTGGGGAATGAAGGACAGAGAGCAAGCGCCAGAGCATTCACAATGACGCAGGAGGAGGCTTGGACGGACCCTGATGTTGTGTCGGTACGTTTTTGGTGAACCAAACTTTAGCCTCTATATTATTTTGATTCGGGTGCCAGTAGGAGTTTCATTTCTGCTACTTTCTGTGCCAAACTGCCTATTAGTAGTAGACAAGTTGATGTACCGTTCGATGTAGAAAACTACGATAGGTAAGTCCACCAGGATTTCCGAGGTAATAGAGGGTTGTGATGTAGAATTAGAGGGCCACAAATTCCGGTTAGACCATTCATGATGACCTTGGGTGGTTTTGATATTGTGCTTGGGATGGATTGGTTGGCGGCTATCGAGGCGAACATAGTGTGTCGAAAGAAGATGATTCATCTGATAGCGCCTGACGGGAGTCCGGTAATGTTCATGGGGATCGGGTCATGATGATTCCGAAGGTGATCTCAATGGCGGGGCGGAAAAATGTATGAGGCGCGGATGTAGCGCCTATTTATGTTATGTAAAAGATGTGGAAACGCCAACACCACAACTGTCTGAAGTCCCGGTTATGTGTGACTTTCCAGACGTGTTCCCGGAAGACTTATCGGGATTGCCAACTGACCGAGAGATCGAGTTCCAGATTGACCTGATACCGGTGCTCAACCTGTTGCCAGAGCACCATATCGATTGGCTCCGATGGAATGAAAGAGTTGATGGGGCAGTTGCAAGAGCTGCTAGATAAGGGGTTTATTAGACCGAGTATCTCACCTTGGGGTGCTCCGGTCCTGTTCGTAAAGAAGAAAGATGTTAGTATGAGGATGTGCATCGACTACCGCGAGCTGAATAAGTTGACGGTGAAGAATAGATACCCTTGCCTCGAATCGATGATCTGTTTGATCAGCTCAAGGCGCCAGTTGGTTTTCAAGGATAGATCTTCGATTGGACTACCATCAACTAAAAGTGAAGGACAGGATATCCCAAAGACAGCTTTTCGCACGCGCTACAGTCAATACAAGTTTCTTGTCATGTCTTTGGGTTGACCAATGCGCTAGCTGCTTTTATGGACCTGATGAACGGGGTGTGTCGGCCGATGTTGGAAATCAGTGATGTATTCATCGATGATATCTTGATTTATTCAAAGAGTGAGACTGAGCATGCCGGTCACATTCGAGAGGTCTGGAGGAGACATTGAGAAGGGGGTTGTATGCTAAATTCTCCAAATGCGCATTCTGGCTGCGTGAAGTTCAATCTTGGGTCCGTGGTAAATCCGGAGGGGATTATGGTTGATCCGGCAAAGGTGGAAGCGGTGATGCAATGGAAGTCTCCGAAGACACCATCTGAGATCCGAAGTTTCTTGGGTCTAGCGGGCTATCATAGAAGATTCATTCAAGACTTCTCAAAATCGCTTCCCACTAACCAAGTTGACCCGGAAAGATGTAAAGTTCGTATGGGGTCAAGCTCAAGAGAAGGCGTTCGAAGAATTGAAGGCAAGATTGACCCAAGCTCCTGTTCGTCATTACCGAAGGAAGTGAAGATCTGGTGGTTTATTCTGATGATGCTTCCTATTCGGGATGGGGTGTGTGTTAATGCAGAGGGGAAAGGTTATAGCCTATGCATCCTGGCAGTTGAAAGTTCATGAGGGTAACTATCCTACCATGACTGGAGCTAGCAGCTGTGGTCTTTGCATTAAAGATTTGGAGGCACTACCTCTACGGGACGAAGTGCACTATCTTTACCGACCATAAGAGCTTGAAGTACTTCTTCGAGCAAAAAGATATGAATATGAGGCAAAGGCGATGGTTGGAGCTTATAAAGGATTATGATTGTGAGATCCATTACCATCCAGGCAAGGCCAACGTGGTGGCAGATGCCATTAGCGAAAGGAACGCCCTGAGCCGATTTCGTGTGAAGGCGTACCAGCTGATCATGACCTCCGACGTGATGAAGCAAGTCAGGAGTTTCAGGATGAGGCACTGAAGGAAGATCATCTTAATCAAAAAGAATGAGAAGTCTGGTCGCGGAGTGGGTGAAAACATGTTTGGTGTTAGAACCCGGTTTGGGCGGATGTGGATTCCTCGTCTTGGGGATCTACGAATAAAGATTATGGATGAAGCTCACAAGACTCGATACTCCATTCACCCTGGTGCCACGAAGATGTACCAAGACATGAACAAAGACTATTGGTGGCCGGGTATGATGCGAGATATGGTGGAGTATGTGAGTAAGTGCCTTACTTGTCTGCAAGTGAAGGCGAGCATCAAAAGCCGTATGGAAAGATTCAACCTTTGGATATTCCGGAATGGAAGTGGGAGCACATCACCATGGATTTCATTACAAAGCTGTCGCGTACCGAGAGGGTACGCCATATGTGGTGGTGGCCTGGCTGCTTGCTTGGAACGCTTAACGAGAGTGCTCACTTCCTACCATAAGCGGAGAATACTCATCCGAGAGGTGGCCGATCTTCATCAAGGAGATTGTGGGACCGTCATGGCGTACCAGTGTCAGTTGTGTCTGATCGCGACACCCGGTTTACATCAAATTCTAGAAGAAATCCACGACGCCATGGGGACGAGACTGCATATCAGCACCGCTTATCATCCCCAAACTGATGGTTAGTCCGAAAGGACCATTCAGACATTAGAAGACATGCTTCGGGCATGTGTGATTGACTTCGGGGGAAGTTGGGATGACCACCTACCGTAGCTGAATTCTCATACAATAACAGTTATCATGCCAGCATCGGCATGCCACTTACGAGATGCTATACGGTAGGAGGTGTAGGACACCTGCTTGTTGGGGTGACATTGGTCAGAAGGAACTGGGGAGCGTCGAAGTGATCGAGGCTATGACTGAAAAACTTGAAAAGATCAAGGCCTACATGAAGGCAACCAAGGACAGACAGAAGTCGTATGCTGATAAACGACACAGACCGATTGAGTTCCAGGTGGGTGACCGGGTTATGTTGAAGGTCTCACCTTGGAAGGGTATCATTCGATTCCGCAAGCGAGGCAAGTTGATCCGCGGTATATAGGCCCTTTCCGAATCATTGCCCGAGTAGGAGAGGTGGCCTATAGGTTGGAGTTGTCAGATGAGTTAAGTGGAATTCACCCGACATTCCACGTATCTCATCTGAGGAAATGTTTGGCAAACGAAGACATGATTGTTCCACTGGAGGATATCAAAGTAGATGAACGACTCAATTATGTGGAGCAACCAGTGGCAATCATTGATCGAAACGAGAAAAAGTTGAGAAATAAAGTGGTTCCCTTGTGCGTGTACAGTGGAAGCACAGGAAGGGATCCGAGTCTACGTGGGAGACTTAAGAGGAGATGAGAAACATTACCCACATCTGTTCGAGGAATAACAGGTTTCGGGGACAAAACCTATATAAGGGGGGGGACTTGTAACACCCGAAACTTGATTAGATGAAGAAAATAATAATAAGAAAAGAAAAGAAAGTATCTTGGAAGGAAAGGAGTAGGAAACAAAAGTGGAGAGGGTATTGTGTAAAAAGTACAAAGAAAAGATAAATATCTGATATACATAGGGATGGCTGCCCACTCTTTTCTCACAACCCCAAATCATCGAACGATTAGAGAGAGAAAGAACAAACTACGAGATTTGAAGGAAGAACGAGAAGAAGAAGAAGACTGGTTCGAGGAACAAGATCCCACGGCAAACGGTTTTGAAGAAGCCTTACTCAGCAACACAAGGTGAGTTCTAAGACCCCTCTTTTACGCATTTTCAAACGATTTGGGGCTGGAACACATCGACGAACATTTTCGAGGTGGGTGCTTAATCTGTGTATGTATGTACTGATATATGTGCATATGGTTCGTTTGGGCTGCTATGCCTACTGTGTTAAGATTTCTAGTACAGATATATGAGTTTCAATATGTTGTTCGTGTGCGAACTATTGATGTAAGTCTTAGAAGTCTTTCCTAGGATGTGTATGATGTGTAGCATGTTCTAAGTGGATAGTATGATAAATCTGTGCTAATGGGGGTGTTATGATGATGAATATGGAAAAGGGCACAGGTAAGTTGCAGGTCACCTACGCAGCCGCATAGGCTAATGCGGATAGCTAAACGAATATGGCCAATGCAGACTTCAACCGCATTGACAAAATGCGGATGACTAAGGAAATGCGGCCGAGGCATTCGCTAAGCCGCATTGACCTAATGCGGACAAGTCGGGAAGAATAGCCAAGGCATTCTTCATCCGCATTAACTAATGCGGGTAGAGCATGAAATGCGATTAAGGCATTCCTCAGCCGCATTGTCTAATGCGGACAGTATGGAAATGCAACTAAGGCATTTCCTCATCCGCATTGACCAATGCGGATGGCTAAGAAATGCGGATGTACCAAAGAAGGAAATAGGTAAACACTTAGCAAAATTCTGCCTTCTGGGAAAAATGAGTAAGATAGGCTTTGACCTAGGAGATTCCCGGGGGTTATGTAAGTTGACTTTTAAAGTCGTGGATGATATGATGATGTGTGCTTGATGGTCATGCATGGTGTATGTTATATATGTATGATTGCCTTGTATGACGATGCATGAATGATGTGTGTATGTTCCTTATGATGTTGTATGTTTATCTTTCCGAACTTTACGTACTATGATAATGAATGAACAAAGTATTATGTAACGTAAAGTGAAAGATAACGAAAGAGGACATGATGACGAATGCATGTATTAATGAATAAATGAAAAAGAAATGTGATGACGAATACATGCATTAATGAATGAATGAAAGACATCTTGCAAGCATTGGATAAGGAAAACGGGTCCTTCTTTGTGATTGAGCATACGCATGGTACCTCTACCGCTTACCGACTAGTACTGTGGCATACGTTTGTTGTTCATTTGTTGACTTCGGCCCAGTAGCTAAGACTGATCAGGGTATAGCATATGGTATTGGTACAAAAGATATCCAATGTGCAAGATGTGATGTAAAGAACGAACGAAATAGGATCCTTGTCATTCGACGACAGGATCCAGATAAGAACTGAATTATAATGACGTATAAAGAACGAATGAAGAACGAACGAAAGAGATAATAAAGGTATTATCTATGTGTGCGTATGTTGTATGATCATGTGAAAGAAAAGAATGGTTTTATTAATAAAAAAGTATGTTTATTATAAAACTAGAACTCACTCAGCAACGCTAACCTTTTATGTGTTTCCAGTTGGCAGGTAGTGTTGCTGGGGATGGCACGAGACGACTACTCAGTTCTTTGGGATGGCATTCTTCTTTTGATAATGCTTCCACGTAATGTGTTGCGGGCTCATAATGCATGCAACACATTATGTTGCATGCAAGTGCAAGATTCCTTGAGGATCCCGATAAACGGGATTACTTAAGGAATCTTCTTTAAATTAGTTTTAATGTATTTGTAAAAGAGGTCACTGTATATGACCCTATGATTGTTGAGGATTCAGATAAACGGGATTTCTTAAGAAATCCTCGGTTTCATATGCTTCTGCAACAATCATAGTAAAGTTAGGTAATGTAAAGAAAGCTTGTATTTTGTATTCAAATCAATAATGTAATGCATTGTAAAAGCTTTTATGATGAAATGAGACATACTTCTTATCTATTCGCTGTGTATTCTATTTAGTATATGTAAACTAATGTTAAAGTGTGATGACCAACTGTGAGGTGTCCGGGAACGGGGGCTTACAATGAAGTAGATATGTGCATATTAATTATTTTTATATGTTTTGATTGTTAAGATGTTTGGATGTGGCCGAGGATATAGACGTGATCGTGGTAACATTAACATGACACAGTAGAGCTGGCGCCTTGATCAATCAGCATGTTACTGACGCTCTTGCAAACCAACATCCCAATCCGCAGGCCACTCCTATCGGTAAGCAATACCAACTCATTTCTGATGTTACATTCCGTCAGTTTTGTTAAGTTATAAAATTCCTTCCAAACTTCCAAGGTTCTGATTTAGATTCTTTACAGGTCAAGGAGCTGCACATTCAAGTCCATTATGGACTGTAAACCCAATCTATTCACTGGAGCGGCGGGAGTGGCGGGAGTTGAAATGGCCAACCTGACTACTTGGAAGACTTTAAGAACCTGCTGAAGGAAGAGTACTGGCCCAGAAAAGAGGTGTAGAGGTTGGAGATAGAGTTCTTGAACCTCAAGATGACAGGTTCTAAGGTCGAGACATACACCACTCGATCTCATGAGCTTGCTACGTTATGTCAAAACATGGTCAATCCTCCTTCTTGAGGATTGAGAGGTATCTTCATGGTCTATCACCTGAGATTCAAAGCATGGCACCGCTTCCAGACAAACGCCATACAGGAGGCGATTTGACTAGCCCACAGGTTAACGGACCAGGCTGTAGCACAGGGTAAGCTACCCCCGTGCGGTTCTATGCCAACTACCACTGATGGCAACAATAAGGAAATGGGAGTCTGGTCCCAACAATAAATAGAACACTTCTCAATGGAACGACAATGGTAATGGTAATGGTGGTGCCAAAGGTAGAGCTTTCGTCATGGGTTCAGGTGAGGCGCGTAATGATCCTTCTATTGTAATAGGTAAATTTCCCGTCAATGGTTGTTTTGCATCTGTGCTATTTAATTCTGCTGTTGATAGGAGTTTCATTTCGCATAAGTTCAGTCGATTACTAGATGTTAACTCTACGGCCTTAGGCACGAACTATAAGGTAGATATAGCTGACGGTAGATCATAGAGTCTTCTCATATATACGAGGTTGTAAGATAAGTTTGTCTAGGCACGATTTCGATATTGATCTTCTATCTATTACACTCGGTAGCTTCGATGTTGTAGTCAGCATGGATTGGTTGTCCAGGAACCAAGCCGAATCATTTTCGTGAGAAACTCATTTGACTACCTTTGCTTGATGGAGAGATATTCACGGTGGAAGGTGACAAGAGTGGTGCGGTATTCGGCATCACCTCTTACATGAAGGCTCAAAAGTGTCTGAGAAAAAGGCATTCGGAAATTTTAGCCCTAGTTACTGAAAAGACCACTGAGGACCGGAGACTGGAAGACATTCATATTGTTAGAGATTTCCTAAGGTATTTCCCAAGGACTTTCCTAGCCTTCCTCCACATAGGCAAGTAGAGTTTTAGATCGAGTTAACACAGGAGCTGCCCTTATCACTCGGGCGCCATATTGTTTGGCACCGAACGAACTTCAAGAATTGTCAAACAGTTGCAAGAACTATTAGATAAGGGTTTTATACGTCCAAGTTCTTCACCTTAGGAAGCACCAGTGTTATTTTTGAAGAAGAAAGATGGAACCTTCCGGATGTGCATTGATTACCGAGAGTTGAACAAGGTTACCATAAAGAATCGATACCGTTTCCACGTATCGACGACCTGTTTAACCAACTACAAGGATCGAGTTACTATTCGAAGATTGATCTGAGGTCTGGATATCATCAGCTTAGGGTTTGAGAAGAATACATATCCAAGACAGCTTTCAAGACCCGATATGGGCACTTTGAGTTTGTAGTCAAGCCTTTTGGTTTGACGAACGCTCCTTCAGTCTTTATGGATCTCATGAACCGTGTTTGCAAACCATATTTAGACAAGTTTTCAATCGTCTTCATTGATGGCATATGATTTATTACAAGAATAGGGAGTAACATGAGGAACACCTAAGGACTATTCTAGAGCTTCTGAAAACCAAACAATTATATGCCAAGTTTTCTAAGTATGACTTCTGGATAAGAGAAGTACGGTTCCTAGGGAATGTGGTTAACAAGAATGACATCCATGTTGATCCGTCTAATATCGAGGCAATTAAGAATTAGTCTGCCCCAACAACGCCTACTGTGGTGCACCAATTCTTGGATTAGCTAGTGGGTTGTTATCGACATTTTATTGAAGGATTCTCCAAATGGCACAGCCCTGACTTCCTAACTCAAAAGGAACCATCTACAGTGGGTTAGTAAGGAAGAAGCGGCTTTCCAAGCGCTTAAAGACAAATTGTGTAGCGCACTGATCTTGGTGTTACCGGAAGAGACAGACGATTTCATGGTGTATTGTGACGTTGTAAATCTAAGGTTGGGTTGTGTATTGATATAACATGAGACAGCGATAGCTTATGCATCGAGACAGCTTAAGGTGCATGAGAAGAACTATACAACTCATGACTTAGAGTTGGGAACTGTAGTATTCGCACTCAAGATCTGGAGGCATTACCTATATGGAACCAAGTGTACGATCTTCACTGATCATAAGAGTCTTCAGCACATTTACGAATAGAAGGAATTGAATATGAGACAGCGAAGATGGTTGGAACTGTTGATGATTACGACGTGCCATCGAGTATCATCCAGGGAAGGCTAACGTGGTAGCTGATGCCCTTAGTCGCAAGGAAACCCTAAAGCCTCGTCATGTACGTGCATTGCAATTAACGATTCATTCTGACCTACCATCATAGATTAAGAATGCCCAGGCTGAGACATTACATGAGTAGAACATCAAGTCAAAATTTCTCAGAGGAGCTAAGAAATCATTTCAGGAAAAGTCAGATGGTCTTCGTTACTATGAAGACAGTGTCTGGGTTCCATTATTCAGGAATCTATGAGAATTAGTGATGATGAGGCTCATAAGTCTCGTATTCAGTACATCCTGAATCTGACAAGATTTATCAAAACCTGAAGGTCATCGACTGGTGGCCTAACATGAAAGCTGAAATTGCAACTTACGTGTCAAAGTGTTGACTTACTCTAAGGTCAAAGTGGGGAGTACCAAAACCGTCAGGTTTGCTTCAGCAACAAAGAATCTAGTGTGGAAGTGGGAGAAATTTCCATGGATTTCGTCACAAAATTACCTCGTTCAGACAGACTAGAAATGATATTATTTGGGTGACAGTGGATCGTCTGACAAGTCGGCCCATTTCTGACCATTCGTGAGACCTACAACATGGATAAACTAGCATAGATCTCTTAGAGGAAATTGTTTCATGACATGGCATGCCACTCTCGATCATCTCTGATCGTGATGCGCGATTTACTTCGCACTTCTTGCAGTCATTGCAGAAATCATTAGGCAGCCGTCTGGATATGAGCACGGCTTATCATCCACAAACAGATGGTCTGACTGAGCGCACAATTCAAACCCTAGAACATATGCTAGGGTATGCGTTATTGATTTTGGAAATAGTTGGGAGACCATTTGCTTTTGGTTGAATTCTCTTACAACAAAAGTTACCACACGAGCATCAAAGCCGCACCATTTGAGGCACTTTATGGTAGAAAGTGTAGATAACCTCTCTGTTGGACTGAAGTCGGTGACATCAGTTAACAGGTCCTGAACTCATTTACGAAACCACAGATAAGATCGTTAAGATTTGTAACCGTATGGCGGCAGCTAGCGATCATTAGAAAAGCTACGTAGATTAAAGGAGAAAGCCTATAGAATTCAAGTCAGTGACAAGGTGTTGTTAAAGGTTTCACCTTGGAAGGGGTGTAATACGCTTTGGAAAGCATGGAAAACTGAACCCTAGATACGTTGGACCATTTGAGATAGCGAAGAGGATCGGTCCAGTAGTATTAGCTAGACTTACCTGTGGAACTCGATGGTGTTCCTCACGTGTTCCATGTTTCCAACCTGAAGAAGTGTCTAGCTGATTAATCACTTGTCGTCCCATGAGAAGAACTGGAGATTGATGAACAGTTTCATTTCATTGAAGAACAGTTGAGATTATGGATCGAGAAGTCAAAACCTAAAGCTTAGCAAGATTCCTATTGTGCGCATTAGATGGAATTCAAAGCATGGACCTGTAGGATTCTATAGCCTAAGACACGTAGAATATTGACGCGGTTAGTACGTATGATCCAAGTCGGGTATACCACTAACAAGCTTAGCAAGCACAAACTGATATTTAATTGATGATATGATCATGCATTAGATATTTACACCAATTTAGAAAAATGGATTTCTAAATAAGTTGCATATGAAATAGAACCAACTTATTAGGATACTTGTTCTAAAAAGAGGAAAATATTATTTGAAGTGTTATATAACTTGATTAGATGACATCAAATAATAATTGGAGTGTATAAGTTATACAATTAAGAGGTTAATTGTACAACTTATTACTAGACTAGTTTAAAAGGGAGTTTAATTAATATTTGGGGGAAAACCCCCTCTTGGTTAAACAATTCGGGCGCCCATGGCTTATGGTGGGTCCATTTTCTTTTGTCTTGAGAAGCTCCAATAATTACTAGTCTAACACTCCATCAAAATCTCTTGAACACATGCAAAAACAAAAGGCAAAAACTCTCTCTCTCTTCTTTGAAACTCACGGTAGCAGCATCGAAGAAGTTTGAAGTTTTTGGCTGATTTTGGTGTTTGTTCCTATAACAAGAGTTGCTTGCAAGATAGCTTAGGGTATACAAGCTTGAGGGGTCCTTCTCTTGGAGCCTTGGCCGAATTTTGAAGCATTAATCCTCTTCTTTCATAAGATTTGGAGGCTGCTGGAAGGTAGTTGGCAGCCCTTTGTGGCTGTCATATATGTGTTTTATGCTTACATGGCTTGCTTATTCACATATATAAGATCCCCTTGTTCTTGGGTTGTTTACATCTTAAAACATCAAATAGAACTTGAAATTTTTAGCTTATAAACAAGGTTATAAAGCTATTATTCCGCTGCATTTTTTACAAAGTTTAAATGGCTAAAATACGTTTCAAGTTCTAACAAACCCCAACAATGGCATCTAGAGCCGGTTATGTGGATATCTAGCTTGTATTGTCCTTCAAAATTCGTTTTATGGACTTTAAAACCCTTTAGGGGCTTCTATGTTCTTGTATGTTGAATCCCCAAACTTTCAAGGTTATCACACATGATTGTGATTAAACCTTGAAAGATATGTATGATGATATGTATATTGTTTGGACAATGTTTAAAACCCGAATTTTCAGTTTATGTTGGCTGAAAATCGTGGGTTTTAGTGGGATCTTTGTTATATTAGATGATATGATGAATGTTTATATTGGTGCATAACTAGCTTAGACCTTGTGTTGTTGTTTGGATTAAATGTATTTATTTGATTATATTCATTCAATTGGGTTGTAAAGTTTTGTGCTTGTAATTTATCTATTTATTCATTGGGATGTAAATAATAGATTAGGAGTATTTTTCTTTTACTAGAAATATGTATTAGGATATATATTTTGTAAAAGAAGATGCTCGGAAGGAAACGCAAAAGGAAGACACAAAGTGGACTTGAAGCATACGGATGCGACATCAAGTGGGAGATCCATTGTAATCTCAATGTGTTTTTTTTGGTAACCTTAGGAAAGACCAAATGACCACACTTGTGATGGAAAACAAGTGTGGTCACAATAGTAGTTATAGTTATGCACATGTGGTTGTTTATATTATGCTTGTTTGATTGTGATTTTGTGAATGATTGTGTGATATTTGGATATGATAAACAATCTTAATAAAAAGATCTTAACAAGCTAATATAAAAATGGTTCTTAATCATTAAGTGTATAATAATGGTTATTAAAAGGATTAATGATCATAATAAAATGGGTTTTATTAAAAGAACCATAGGGTACCAAGTATTTGTAAGCATGCAAATACAAGTACATAGTGTTTTCTAAACTAGAATTAAGAAATCTCTAAATATTTTAAAACAAGTCTAATACCGTCCTTTGCATAACGCTTGAGTCACTTGGAAACTCTCAATGGGATAAAGGTCACTAACCATTTTGAGGGAACTTGTGATTGAGGTGGGGATACCATATTTGTGGGATAAAGATCACCTAACCACCTATTTTGAAAACTCAAATGTGTGTGCAAGTAGGGTAACTTGATTGCAAACCATGTTAAATGGATCATCTACAATATGGTTTCCAAATGGTGTTGATGGGATTAACATGCAAACTTTACATATGATGGTTAAAGTCAATCCCTTACTTCTAGAAGTTGCAAATGGTTGCAACCGTCAATCGTTGACCACCTTATTAATTAATCGTGGGATAAAGGTCACTAACCACAATTTAAATGTAATGTTGGGTTCTAGATTTTAATATGAAATGACCTTAAAAGGTATTAATTATAAAAATAGCAATATCGAAAATACAAAAATAGATCTTTGTTAAATTTTATAGATGGCCACCAATAATGATAATCATGATAACTCATCCACGTCCACCCAATCTTTACGAGCGATTCTCCAAAAGGAACGTCTAAATCATAACAATTTTATGATTGGTATCGAAACTTGAGAATCGTTCTCAAGCAAGAGAGACGATCATGTTTTAGATGACCCTATCCCCGATCAACCTACTGAGGATAATGAGGAGGCCTATAACGATTGGCTGAAGTACACTGAGGACTCCGTCCAAGTGTCTTGTCTCATGCTAGCGAGCATGACTCCGGATCTCCAAAAGGAGTATGAATATCACGGAGCTTATGACATGATAACCCAGCTGAAGGAAACGTTCCATCAGCAAGCAAGGGTTGAGCGCTTCGAAACGGTTCGAGCACTCCATGCATGTCGTATGGACGACAAGCAATCGGTTTCATCTTATGTACTTAATATGAAAAGCCACATTGACCGCCTCGAAAGGCTCAATTGTCCTGTCTCGAAGGAATTGGCCACGGATTTGATCCTCAATGGCCTTACCAAGAAATTCGAGACGTCGTGTTGAACTACAACATGAATGCTTGGGACAAAAGTATTGGTGAGCTTCACTCAATGCTAAAAACGGCCGAGGCGGCCATGGGCAAAAGGGTTTTACCTGATCTCACCCAATGAAGGTGGGAACAAGAAAAGGCCTCATCCCGCACCCAAGGCAAAGGTTACTAAGGGTAAGGGACCCGTTGGGGAAAGGAGAAAGGGGTGGCAAGGGTGCCACCCAAACCACAAGAGAAGAAGCAAAAGGTTGCTACTAATGACCCATGCTTCAAGTGTGGAGAGATTGGACATTGGGCAAGGAATTGTCCTGTCCATCTCCAAGAGTTGAAAGCAAAGAGGGATGCCGGGCAGACCTTAGGTACAATATACATGATTCATATGATCTTAATGTTACATCTTCTAACACATGAGTATTGGTACCGGATGTGGAACTCATATTTGCAATTTGTTGCAATGGTTTAAAAGAAGTAGGGACTTCAATCAAGGGGATGTTAGCCTCTTCATGGGCAATGGAACTAAAGTAAAAGTTGAAGCTCGTGGGGACTACATCCTAAAACTTCCAAGTGGCTTGGATGTTATTTTGAAGAATGTTTTGTATGCTCCTAGTTTGACTAGGAGCATTATTTTTGTATCCCGATTAAGACATCATGATTATGTATTATCTTTTATTGAAAATGATATTCATGTTTCTTTAAATGATATGTTCTATTTTAAAGCTATTCCCATAATGGTATTTATGACTTGGTTCATGAAAATACTTTAAATAGTTCATTGTACCAAAGTAACACCAAGAAACTCAAGTTGGATTTGAGTGATACCTATTTTGGCATTGACGTCTTGGTCATATAAACAAGAAACGTATACAAACACTTCAAAAGAGTGGTCTTTTAAAACAAATGAATGTGATTCATTTGATGTATGTGAATCTTGTTTACAAGGAAAAATGACTAAGGCACCCTTTAGTGGAACTAATGAAAGGGCAAAAGATTTATTAGGAATCATACATTCGGATGTATGTGGTCCTTTTAAGCCAATAACTAGGAATGGTGAAAGATACTTCATTACCTTTACCGACGATTATAGTCGCTATGGGTATGTGTACTTATTAAGGCACAAAGATGAAGCTTTTGAAACGTTCAAAATCTTCAAGAATGAAGTAGAAAATCAACTCAACAAGTCGATTAAAGTTCTCCGCACCGATAGAGGAGGTGAATACCTAAGTGATGCTTTTCAAGATCATCTTAGGAGTTGTGGGATTGTCTCACAACTCACTCCACCTGGAACACCACAACATAATGGTGTGACTGATAGGAGGAATCGAACCTTATTGGATATGGTCTGATCTATGATGGCTAGAAGCACATTGCCTCTATCATTTTGGGGTTTTGCTTTGCTCTTCGTGGCCCGTATTCTAAATATGGCCCCAACCAAAAAGGTGGAAAGGACACCCTTTGAAATATGGCATGGAAGAGTTCCATCCCTATCATACTTAAGGGTCTGGGGTGTGAGGCTTATGTTAAGACTTCCACCCCAAACAAATTGGAAGTCGATCCACCAAGTGTATCTTTGTTGGATACCCTAGAGATCTATGGGATATTATTTCTATGATCCACTGGAACAAAAGTGTTTGTTGCCAGAAAGGGTGAGTTCTTAGAAGCAAAGTTCCTTATGGAAGAAACTAGCAGTAGAACAGTGGATCTTAAGGAGGATCAAGAACCACAACCCGATGCACGTTTGGTTGAAACTAGCACTCAACATGAGGATGTTGAGGATGATCAAGCGGTTGATCAATACACACAAAACATTCGCAGAAGTGGTACAACTAGTAATCCACCTGAAAGATACAGATTTTTTATGGATGGATGCTATGTGGTAGATTCAGATGAACCAACCACATACCATAATGCAGTGTCCAATTCAGATTGTGACAAATGGCTTGAAGCCATGAACGTTAAGATGCAATACATGTATGACAATCAAGTTTGGGAACTTGTTGTACCACCTCTTAATTCCAGGTAGTTGGAAGTAAGTGGGTTTTCAAGAAGAAAACCGATATGCATGGAAACTTGGATACTATAAGGCTAGACTTGTAGTAAAGGGTTTCACTCAAACTCAAGGGGTTGATTATGATGAAACCTTCTCACCTGTTGCGATGCTAAAGTCTATAAGGATATTGTTTGCCATAACTGCTCATTATGATTATGAGATTTGGCAAATGGAAGTCAAAACCGCTTTCCTAAATGGATATCTTGAGGAATATGTCTATATGGTTCAGCCTGAAGGTTTTGTTGATCCAAACATCCTAATAAAGTATGCAAGTTAAAGAAGTCAATCTATGGATTGAAACAAGCATCAAGAAGTTGGAATCACCGTTTTGATGAAGAAGTAATTAAATTTGGATTCATCAAGAATGCTGATAAAGCTTGTCACACCGTCAATTTCCACGAACGGGGTTTTACCGTTAGGCGTGTGACATACCAGGATCTCAGACACAGTCATATCAAACGACACTATATGAATTTAAAATAAACATTTGACTTCATTCAAAGAACATAAACAAAGTTTACAATAGTGCGGAAGCATGTACAAAAGTTGTAAATCCATTACAATACTATTACAATAATCATGTTTAGACAAAATGTTCAATGCTGAAAATAAACTAGATGAATGCATGTCCTGAGTGCATTTCCTGAAGCGTGCCTCAAAAGCTTATGCGTTCCTGTGACCTGAGAAAACATGCTAAAATGTGTCAACATAAAGTTGGTGAGTTCACAGGTTTAATCAACAAGAAATGTATTCGTAAGCGTTTCCATATTTTGCGTTTCAATGGTTTAGTACATAAAGCATATCGTTAGGTAGCTAGCCTATGTTCTTGTTACTTAGCGTTTCGAACCGAAGCTGACTGTTTACGTCCTATTTGTGTTTCCACCACGTCTTAACCGACCGTGGCAATCGTATGTTTCGTCATGTCTCATCAGACCATGACAATGTGTTTTTCCACCATGTCTTAACCGACCGTGGCAATCGTATGTTTTGTGTTTCCACCACGTCTTAACCGACCGTGGCAATCGTATGTTAGGTCAATTTGGCACCCGTTTGACCTCCAATCAAGCTAGCGCGACTAGCCCGGGCGGGGTTGTCAGACCCAGTAGTACTACTCAAAATTACCTCGCTAATCCCATTTAACGGTTCGAGTGTGTCAGGACATGTTGTGTGTTTGCACTAACGTAACAAGCGATATCAATAATACTACAACCATTTATGTAAGTCTGTTTTGCATGTCTTCTCCTCCAAAAAGGAAAGAGAGTAAAAGGGGCCGTGAAACTCACAGATGATGTAGCAAGTGTGTAGGATGCAAGTCTCCCAAGTGTTGTTTTATGATGCGCTGTCAAACACCTATTGACAGTTGTGTTAAGCGTTAATGTTGTGTTTAGCGTTAATAGACATGTTTAGTCGGTCGGGTCGCATGGGTTCGGTCGTGGGTATCACACACACAAGCAGTCATAGACGTATTGACTTCATGTAGATTTCAAATGGGTTGTTGATATTTGTAAACAGTTAGGTTGTTTCGAGTTGAAAAGCATATGTCTGTTGATTGCGTTGACTTTAATCTTTGTGATCAATAAATGACATTTTTATTGATGTTAACTTATCGGCCATGATAGACACATCGCACACCAGAAAAATTCACTCAAATAACTCCAATCGCATAACAAGGCTAGACGCACGACTGGACACTTCATTCGCACGAATGGGCCTTAAATCGTACGAATCAACTTCCCTCGTACGATTGAACCCTCATTCATGCGACTCATCCTTCAGTCGTACCACACATCACTCATTCACCCGAATCAATAACCAATCGCACGAATGAACCTTCATTCGTGCGGTTGGACCTTCAGTCGGGTGATACTCAGTCGCACACATTCATTCGGTTGACTCAATCGCACGCATTCATTCGGTTAACTCAGTCGTACGGTTTCATTCGCACGTCTCACCCCAGTCGCCTGATCAATCGCACGATGGGACCGGTCGCATGACTCAACCGCACGATGGGACCAGTCACATGACCCAATCGCACGGCTGGCCCAGTCGCGGACTGCAGCAGGTCGCGACTGCTGGGTGGGTCGAATAGCCTTCGGCGGTCCCGTGCTCGGTTTTCTCACAATCAAGACTTCCAGAAACACTCTCCTAACATGTCTAAGTGAAATGCACACGCTGATTGACCTCATAAGTACCCCCACGACCACATGCATTCGGGTTGAACCCGAACACCCGAATCCCGTACTTGCAGCAGTGAAACGGGTGATAAAACGGATGGAAATAGTCGCCTACCTGCTGGGAACGTGATTGCTCAGCTGTTACGGGTTTAGCCGGCGAAAACGGGCTCAATCGGGTGGAATTTGGTGCTGGAGTGAAGAATCGGAGAGGAAGAGAGCGTAAGGGAGAAAGAGCAGAGTGTGAGTGTTTGGGGCTGGTGGGTGGGTATTTATACCCAGCCCCAGTTTGCCAATTTGGCAGGTTTAGCCCTGCACTTTAGGTACCTAGTTTCCCAAATTTTGTTTCGGCTGATAACGACGTTGATGAGCGAGCCCTATTAATTAATAGGATTCCTTAGGTAATCTCGTTTATGTGAATCCTCTACAGGCACCCACGTTAGTATTTTATCATAATTCGTTTAACGATGTCCGTGGCGGTGTTTGTGTACGTTTCAAGTATTTACGAGTACGGGTCAATGTTAACGACAACGGTCTAATTTATGTAAGTTGAAATTACGGGGTGTCACATCATCCCCTTGTTGCAGGAATTTTCGTCCCGAAAATTAGTACATCTTGTTACGTGGTTTTTACGGGGTAGTACAAGGCTCAATAGTGTGTGACGCGTGTGGAATGGAGTACCTGTGTATCTAAGAGGTAAGTGCCTGGTTTTGGAACAGTTGAGGGTACTTCCTCTTCATCTGATCCTCGTGTTCCCAAGTGAATTCTGGTCCACGCTTTGAGTTCCAACGGATTTTGACGATAGGGATACGACTATGTTTGAGCGTCTTGACCTCTCGGTCCATGACTTCCACTGGTTCCTCGATGAAATGTAGTTGTTCGTCCACATGTATCTCGTCCAACGGGACGATAAGAGTCTCGTCTGCAAGGCACTTCCTCAGATTGGAGACGTGGAACACATCGTGTACCTCACGGAGTTCTTCGGGTAGGTTCAGCTGATAGGCCACGGGGCCAACTCGTTTGACAATCTCAAACGGTCCCACGTACCTAGGACTTAGCTTCCCACGCTTTCCGAAACGGATCACACCCTTCCAAGGTGACACTTTCAAAAGCACCTTGTCACCTATTTGGAATTCCAACGGTCGGCGACGCTTGTCAGCGTAGCTTTTCTGTCGGTCACGGGCTGCTGCCATACGGTTACGGATTTGCACGATCTTCTCAGTCGTCTCGTGCACAAGTTCAGGGCCGGTGAGTTGACTTTCCCCAACTTCCGCCCAACAGATAAGTGATCGGCACTTACGCCCATAAAGTGCCTCAAATGGAGCAGCTTTGATCGATGTGTGGTAGCTATTGTTGTAAGAAAACTCGACTAGCGGTAAGTGGGTTTCCCAACTGCTGCCGAAATCTATGACGCAGGCACGTAACATGTCTTCTAGAGTCTGGATCGTACGCTCACTTTGGCCATCGGTTTGGGGGTGGTACGCGGTGCTCATATCCAGCCGCCTTCCTAGTGCTCGTTGTAAGGACTGCCAGAAGTGTGAAGTGAATCGAGCGTCACGATCAGAGATAATGGAAACCGGCACACCATGCCGAGAGACTATTTCCCTTAAGTAGATACGAGTTAACTTTTCCATGCGATCAGTCTCACGGATTGCCAGGAAGTGTGCGGATTTCATCAAGCGATCCACGATCACCCAAATGGTGTCGCATCCGCTGGGAGTTCGAGGAAGTTTCGTGATAAAGTCCATGGATATCTGTTCCCACTTCCATACTGGTATTTCTGGCTGTTGGAGTAAACCAGACGGTCGTTGATACTCTACCTTGACCTTAGAACAGGTCAAACATCTGCCCACGTAGGTGGCGATATCTGCTTTCATGTTTGGCCACCAGTAAAGAACCTTCAGGTCGTGGTACATCTTGTCTGAACCTGGGTGGATTGAGTACCGCGATTTGTGAGCTTCGTCCATTACCAATTCTCGTAGGTTTCCATACGAGGGAATCCATGTTCGATCCATGAAGTAGCGGATTCCGTCAGGCTTGGTTTCTAGTTGCTTCTCCATACCTCGTAACGATTCGGCTTTCAAATTCTCGTCTTTTAACGCCTCAAGTTGAGCATTGCGGATCTGGTCGGGTAAACCGGTGTGAATGGTAAGTTGCAATGCTCGAACTCGTCTTGGCTTGGGCGTTTCCTTCCGACTCAGGGCGTCTGCTACTACATTGGCCTTGCCCGGATGATACTTGATCGTACAGTCATAGTCGTTTAACAACTCGACCCAACGACGTTGTCTCATATTTAGCTCCTTCTGTTCAAAGATGTGCTGGAGACTCTTGTGATCGGTGTAAATGGTGCACTTGGTACCGTACAAGTAGTGTCTCCATATCTTGAGTGCAAATACCACAGCTCCCAGCTCTAGGTCGTGTGTCGTGTAGTTTTTCTCGTGTATCTTCAATTGTCGTGATGCATAGGCAATCACCTTATTGCGCTACATCAGTACGCAACCGAGGCCTTGTATGGAAGCATCACAGTAAACAACAAAATCATCGGTTCCCTCAGGCAGGGATAGAATCGGTGCTGTACAAAGTCTCTGCTTCAGAATCTGGAATGCAGATTCTTGTTTATCACCCCAATCGTACGTAGTACCTTTATGAGTCAATGCGGTGAGAGGTTGAGCAATCTTCGAGAACCCTTCGATGAACCGTCGGTAGTAGCCAGCCAGTCCAAGAAACTGTCATACCTCGGTCGGTGTCTTAGGCGTAGCCCAGTTCTTGATAGCTGCTATCTTTGCCGGGTCAACGTGTATCCCATTCTCATTGACCACATGACCCAAGAAATGGACCTCTCGCATCCAGAAGTCACACTTTGAAAATTTTGCATACACTGTTCTCGTCTCAACAGCTCCAGAATCAGTCTAAGGTGTTCTTCGTGTTCTTCTTTATTCCTTGAGTAAATAAGGATGTCATCGATGAAGACAATGACGAACTTGTCTAGGTAGGGTTTGCACACTCGGTTCATTAAGTCCATGAAAACCGCTGGTGCGTTGGTCAACCCGAATGGCATAACCAAAAACTCGTAGTGACCATACCTCGTTCTGAAAGCAGTCTTTGAAACGTCTTCTTCTCGAATCCTTAGTTGGTGATAACCCGATCTTAGGTCTATCTTTGAATAGTAACTCGACCCTTGTAGTTGGTCGAACAGATCATCGATACGCGGGAGAGGATAACGGTTCTTAATTGTCGCCTTGTTCAATTCTCTGTAATCGATACACATGCGAAAAGTTCCGTCCTTCTTCTTGACAAACAGAATTGGGGCTCCCCACGGTGATGAGCTAGGTCTGATAAAACCTTTATCCAACAATTCCTGCAGTTGTGTAGACAGCTCTTGTAGTTCCCTCGGAGCTAATCTGTACGGCGCCCTCGCGATAGGGCGGCTCCCGGAACCAAATCAATTGGGATTCGACCTGGCGGTGCGGTGGAAGGCCGGGTAGGTCTTCAGGGAAAACCTCAGGATAATCACGTACAACTGGGATGTCTTCAATTTTCTTTTCCTCGGTTTCTTTTTCAGTGACCATGGCTAAGAAAGCGGTATGACCCGTACGCAAACACTTCTGAGCGTTCATGTGGGAGATGATTCCAGAGACCATGCCACTCCTTTCGCCCTGAACTGATAGAATTTCACCACTAGGAAGTGGTATGCGTACGATTTTCTCTCCACAGATGATTTCAGCTTGATTCTTGGATAGCCAGTCCATGCCCACAACTACGTCAAAACTACCAAGTGTGACAGGCATCAGATCTATATCTATCTCACGACCACATAATCCTAGTCTGCACCCCTTGGCGATTTGAGTTGCCTCGATTAGTTTTCCGTCAGCTAATTCTACCACATAACTAGGTTCCATGACAGCTAGGGTTACATCTAAGAACTTAATGAACTTGTTGGAAACAAAACTCCTATCAGCTCCAGTATCAAATAGTATGGAAGCAAACCAACCATTCAGGGGAAACGTACCAGTAACCACATTCTGGTCATCCCTTGCCTCGCCGGAACCGATCACGAACGCACGACCCTTGGCATTGCCCCCATTATTATTACCCTTGTTTCCACCCCTCAGCTGTGGGCAATCTTTCCTGTAGTGTCCCTCCTTACCACATTCATAACAGGCTCTAGTCACTCCACCCTGGCGTTGTTGTTGGGGTTGTTGTTGCTGAGTCATTATTTCACCCCGGCAGTCTTTGGCTGCGTGTCCCATCTTTCAATCTCTGACAACAAAGTCGATCACATGGGCCATGATGATGGAGGTTGCACCGGTTACACCTAGGGTTCTTGCCCGCGTAGCTGCTCGAACCCTGACCATAGTTGTTGTTGTTGCTGTTCGGGTTGTTGTGGGTGAAGTTTCTTGATGGGTCAAACTTTTTGGTCGGTTGTTGCTGGGGGTTGTTGGAGCTTGAAGACTTGCTGTTGTTACCTTCCCATTTTCTTTTGTGATCTGATGAACCAGAAGCAGCGCCATGTTTAGGCAGAGTGCCTTGTGCCACTGCCTGGTCGGTGAGTTTTTGAGACAGTCGGATGGCCTGCTGGATAGTGACAGGATCAGCAGCCATCACACTAGCCTGGATTTGAGGAGCCAAGCCATCAATGTACTTTTCGATCCGTTTGTAGGCCGGAGTTACCATCTGCGGACATAATGCTGCCAACTCGTGCGAACGAGTCGTGTACTCCTCGATGTCAGAACCAATCATCTTTAAATTCCAAAATTCTGCCTCTAGTTTCTGGACTTCGTTCCTGGGGCAGTACTCTTCCTTCACTAGAATCTTGAAGTCTTCCCATGGCATACCGTTTGCAGCACCAAGTCCTAAGGTTTGGACTTGTGAATTCCACCATGTCAGGGCTGGTCCCTCCAATGTGCCGGAGGCGTATTTGACCCGATTTCCATCAGGACAGCTGCACATGGCAAACACTGACTCAAGTTTCTCTAGCCAGCGAAGCAGTGTGACAGCGCCCTCTGAGCCGCTGAAAGAATGAGGCTTGCAATCCATAAACATCTTGAAGGTACAGACTGTTGGACCTCCCTGGTTCGGATTCTGGTCGTTCTGGCCCTGATTGCGGGCCTGCTCATAAGCTGCAAGCGCATCAGCCACGCGCTCGTTGATGATAGCATTCAGCTCGGCTTGAGTCAGGGTGATATTTCCTCGTCCACCCGGGCCCGCTCTTCTTCCAGACATGACTTCTTCAATACACAACACACATTAATCAATAACCGGATAACAATTATTGACAGTATATATATTGTATCATGCTAGTAAGAATGAGGGGTTTGTTTGCACATCGATAGTAGGGATTTATGAGGATCCGAGGCCTTATGCCTCCTAAGTGTGGAATTTGAAAATTCGTACTGGCCATTCCGTTATCACCCAATAGAGTTGCCCTTCTCATGCACGACAAATTACAATTACGTGTGCACCCGTGATTCTAATTTGCTTTGCATGGTCACACATGGTTCCTCCTATTCGAGATAACATGCCTTGTCTAGTACCGAGTGTTATCAATGATAAAAGCATCAAAGATGTATTTGTTATACCAAGAGTCAAATAACTAAAGTTGTACAAGAGATTCAGTTTAGGTAACAACGGGAATCAAGACAATTTGGCCTCTTTCCCTCCGTAGTTCTAGGTGTTTGGATGTCCAAGTCCGATTCTCTAATCGACTTGAATATCTTAGTTGTCCCTCGTTTACTGTTTGGACTAGCGTAGAGGATAGGATATGTTGGGAATAGTAACAAGTGTGAGCGAGTTGGAAGAGTGAGGTGTTGTTCTTTTGTTTGTCATCGTTATGCTTATCGCGTGTGTTAGAAAAGAGTTTCGAGTTCTAATCATGGAAATGTTTGATTCAATTCGTTGTTGCTTTCACTCCGCGAGTGAAGGATCAAGTGTATGCGTTGGTTGTGAGCGAGCGGGATCCTCCGCCCCTCTGTCAGCCGATAATGACACACATGTCATACCCATAGTGTTATGTTTGGTCAGCAGTGTAATGTCAGTACGCCCGAAGGTTGTTTGCACAACAGTGGTAACCGTGTAAAGAGTGTCTGTGTAATACTAGTGTTGTGTCTAAGGCTATAGTCTAGATGCAATGCAATCCTAGTTCTCTATAACCTGTGGCTCTGATACCAATCTGTCACACCCTCAATTTCCACGAACGGGGTTTTACCGTTAGGCGTGTGACATACCAGGATCTCAGACACAGTCATATCGAACGACACTATATGAATTTAAAATAAACATTTGACTTCATTCAACAGAACATAAACAAAGTATACAATAGTGCGGAAGCATGTACAAAAGTTGTAAATCCATTACAATACTATTACAATAATCATGTTTAGACAAAATGTTCAATGCTGAAAATAAACTAGATGAATGCATGTCCTGAGTGCATTTCCTGAAGCGTGCCTCAAAAGCTTATGCGTTCCTGTGACCTGAGAAACATGTGTGAGAGCAGGGTCTGGGAGGGTATATGCATGTCTTTTCTATCTAAAGATGAGAGAGCTACCGAATCCTGTGACCTGAGAAAACATGCTAAAATGTGTCAACATAAAGTTGGTGAGTTCACAGGTTTAATCAACAAAAATGTATTCGTAAGCGTTTCCATATTTTGCGTTTCAATGGTTTAGTACATAAAGCATATCGTTAGGTAGCTAGCCTATGTTCTTGTTACTTAGCGTTTCGAACCGAAGCTGACTGTTTACGTCCTATTTGTGTTTCCACCACGTCTTAACCGACCGTGGCAATCGTATGTTTCGTCATGTCTCATCAGACCATGACAATGTGTTTTCCACCATGTCTTAACCGACCGTGGCAATCGTATGTTTTGTGTTTCCACCACGTCTTAACCGACCGTGGCAATCGTATGTTAGGTCAATTTGGCACCCGTTTGACCTCCAATCAAGCTAGCGCGACTAGCCCGGGCGGGGTTTGTCAGACCCAGTAGTACTACTCAAAATTACCTCGCTAATCCCATTATTAACGGTTCGAGTGTGTCAGGACATGTTGTGTGTTTGCACTAACGTAACAAGCGATATCAATAATACTACAACCATTTATGTAAGTCTGTTTTGCATGTCTTCTCCTCCAAAAAGGAAAGAGAGTAAAATAGGGGCCGTGAAACTCACAGATGATGTAGCAAGTGTGTAGGATGCAAGTCTCCCAAGTGTTGTTTTACGATGCGCTGTCAAACACCTATTGACAGTTGTGTTACGCGTTAATGTTGCGTTTAGCGTTAATAGACATGTTTAGTCGGGTCGGGTCGCATGGGTTCGGTCGTGGGTATCACACACAAGCAGTCATAGACGTATTAGACTTCATGTAGATTTCAAATGGGTTGTTGATATTTGTAAACAGTTAGGTTGTTTCGAGTTGAAAAGCATATGTCTGTTGATTGCGTTGACTTTAATCTTTGTGATCAATAAATGACATTTTTATTGATGTTAACTTATCGTCCCATGATAGACACATCGCACACCAGAAAAATTCACTCAAATAACTCCAATCGCATAACAAGGCTAGACGCACGACTGGACACTTCATTCGCACGAATGGGCCTTCAATCGTACGAATCAACTTCCCTCGTACGATTGAACCCTCATTCATGCGACTCATCCTTCAGTCGTACCACACATCACTCATTCACCCGAATCAATAACCAATCGCACGAATGAACCTTCATTCGTGCGGTTGGACCTTCAGTCGGGTGATACTCAGTCGCACACATTCATTCGGTTGACTCAATCGCACGCATTCATTCGGTTAACTCAGTCGTACGGTTTCATTCGCACGTCTCACCCCAGTCGCCCTGATCAATCGCACGATGGGACCGGTCGCATGACTCAACCGCACGATGGGACCAGTCGCATGACCCAATCGCACGGCTGGCCCAGTCGCGGACTGCAGCAGGTCGCGACTGCTGGGTGGGTCGAACAGCCTTCGGCGGTCCCGTGCTCGGTTTTCTCACAATCAAGACTTCCAGAAACACTCTCCTAACATGTCTAAGTGAAATGCACACGCTGATTGACCTCATAAGTACCCCCACGACCACATGCATTCGGGTTGAACCCGAACACCCGAATCCCGTACTTGCAGCAGTGAAACGGGTGATAAAACGGATGGAAATAGTCGCCTACCTGCTGGGAACATGATTGCTCAGCTGTTGCGGGGTTTAGCCGGCGAAAACGGGCTCAATCGGGTGGAATTTGGTGCTGGAGTGAAGAATCGGAGAGGAAGAGAGCGTAAGGGAGAAAGAGCAGAGTGTGAGTGTTTGGGGCTGGTGGGTGGGTATTTATACCCAGCCCCAGTTTGCCAATTTGGCAGGTTTAGCCCCTGCACTTTAGGTACCTAGTTTCCCAAATTTGTTTCGGCTGATAACGACGTTGATGAGCGAGCCTATTAATTAATAGGATTCCTTAGGTAATCTCGTTTATGTGAATCCTCTACAGGCACCCACGTTAGTATTTTATCATAATTCGTTTAACGATGTCCGTGGCGGTGTTTGTATACGTTTCAAGTATTTACGAGTACGGGTCAATGTTAACGACAACGGTCTAATTTATGTAAGTTTGAAATTACGGGGTGTCACAAAGCTTGTGTTTATAAGAAAGCTAGTGGGAGCATCATCTCTTTCCTAGTATTGTATGTTGATGACATACTACTATTTGGAAATGACATTCCATCCTTGAAAGGTGTAAAAACCTGGCTGGAAGTTGTTTTTCCATCAAGGATCTTGGTGAAGCCGCCTATATTCTAGGAATAAAGATCTATAGGGATAGATCAAGGTGGTTGATTGGTTTAAATCAAAGTGCATACATTGATAAAAATCTTGAAAAGGTTCAAGATGGAGAACTCTAAGAAAGGTACGGTACCTATTCAAAGAGGAACGATATTGAGTACAACTCAATGTCCTAGCTCAAAGGATGAGCAAGATAAAATGAAGGCAATCCTATATGCATCTGCTATTGGATCCATCATGTATGCAATGATATGCACTCGGCCGGACGTGTCATGCGCCTTAAGCATGACAAGCCGATACCAGCAAAATCCTAGAAACAGTCATTGGATGGCTGTTAAGAACATACTTAAGTACCTAAGGAGGACAAAAGATATGTTCCTAATCTATGGATCTGGTGATAAGGAACTCATGTAAAAGGTTACACGGATGCGAGTTTCCAAACTGATCATGATGATTCACGGTCACAATCAGGATATATTTTCATTCTGCATGGAGGAGCAGTCTCTTAGAAGAGCTCCAAACAGGATGTGGTGGCTTTATCAACTACAGAATCTGAATACGTCACCGCCTCTTTGGCAGCTCAAGAAACTGCATGGTTGAAGAAATTCATTGCCGATCTAGGGGTTGTCCCTTCCATTCAGGACCCCCTAGAGATCTTTTGTGATAACAAGGGTGCGATTGCTCAAATCAAGGAACCTCGTGCTCATCAAAAGACTAGGCACATTGAGTGGAGATTCAACTACATACGAGATGAAGTTGAAAAGGGAAAGATATGTATTCGCAAAGTTCACACGGATCAAAACACTGCGGATCCTCTCACGAAGCTTCTTGAAAAGGGAAAGCATGAAGGTCATACTTGTGCCATGGGACTTCGACATTCTAGTGATTGGATTTGATCTGTAAATTTAGTATTTGGATATGTGGAACTCTTTATTATTTGAATAAAATTATTTGGTTATAATGTTTCAATTAATGTTCCAATTTAGCATGTTTAATCCATGAGTAAATTGTTTACTCTAAATGTCTGTAGTCGTTTAGACTTGTGGGAACAAGTGTGAGGTAAAGATTATTATGAACTTGGATTGGTTGATATTCATAAGGATGAATTTAGAGCAATGGGTTGCTACCAAGGTTCATAGATATTTGTGGGATACAAATATTGGACTAGCCCGCATCTCAAATTTTACTACAGAATCTTCTAGATTGATTATAAGTAAATTTGAGTAAAAGGCGAATATCATTTGGTATCCTCTGACCTGAGATACATATTGGGTTTTGATATTCACCAGGTGTTATACCTTGAGCTAGTTCTTCACTGTCCTGAAATATTGGATAGTATGTAAGGCTATGTTAGATGTGACATGAGGTGTTTGTGAAAACGTATGTAGTCAAGATGGAATTTGTTCCTCTTATTCGTTGAGAGCAAGATGTCTAAGCCTGATTAAGTTAAATCAACAAGGAATGATCATTCTGTGTCCTTGGATTTAACATGACATCTGTAACAAAAGGACAAATGATTAATTCACCTAAATCATTTCAAGTAGGATACTTGAATGGGATGATGTTATTGAATGGCGGTATTTACTGCTTTCATCAATCTTCTATGAATCTTGGGCAAGTGGGAGATTGTAGGATTCTATATGCCCAAGACACGTAGAATATTGATGCGGTTAGTACGTTATGATCCAAGCCGGGTTATACCTAATAACAAGCTTAGCAAGCACAATCTGATATTTAATTGATGATATGGTTATGCAATTAGATATTTACACCAATTTAGAAAAATGGATTTTCTAAATAAGTTGCATATGAAATAGAACAACTTATTAGGATACTTTGTTCTAAAAAGAGGAAAATATTATTTGAAGTGTTATATAACTTGATTAGATGACATCAAATAATAATTGGAGTGTATAAGTTATACAATTAAAAGGCTAATTGTACAACTTATTACTAGACTAGTTTAAAAGGGAGTTTAATTAATTTTTGGGGGAAAACCCCCTCTTGGTTAAACAATTCGGCCGCCCATGGCCTTTGCTTGGTCCATTTTCTAGTCTAACACTCCATCAAAATCTCTTGAACACATGCAAAAACAAAAGGCAAAAACTCTCTCTCTCTTCTTTGAAACTCACGACAGTAGTATCCAAGAAGTTTGAAGTTTTGGCTGATTTGGTGTTTGATTCTTCCTAACAAGAGTTGCTTGCAAGATTAGCTTGGGTATACAAGCTTGAGGGGTCCTTCTCTTGGAGCCTTGGCCGAATTTTGAAGCATTAATCCTCTTCTTTCATACGATTTTGGAGGCTGCTGGAAGGTAGTTGGCAGCCCTTTGTGGCTGTCATATTATGTTGTTTTATGCTTACATAGCTTGCTTATTCACATATATAAGATCCCCTTTGTTCTTGGGTTTGTTTACATCTTAAAACATCAAATAGAACTTGAAATTTTTAGCTTATAAACAAGGTTATAAAGCTATTATTCCGCTGTGTTTTTTACAAAGTTTAAATGGCTAAACTACGTTTCAAGTTCTAACAAACCCCAACAGGACCAATGTTTACATGGGAGCGCGGTGATCAAATGAGAAAGAAGTAGAACTATTCAAAGACCAAACATCTAATTCTTAAGGTATCATTTTTAAGTTATCTTTTCCCCTAAATTTGAGATGAAATTCCCTTCAACAAGGGGATGATGTCGCAACTCTCGCGAAACCTGATATTTTCTCTTTTTTTGGTTTGTGTAGAAATCCTTAAAATCCTATCTTGCTTATGTTCCAGATAACTGACTAGCTTGAGGAGCTGAGGACGAGGCCCCTTGATCCTGATTTCTTTTGGTGCGCCTCTCCCTTGTGGATTGAGTCGAGGCTGATGCAGTTCCATCACCTGCTTGATCATCCTCCTCATCATCATCATCCCTTTTATCCTTTCTACTCCCTCCGGCTTCCTCTTCATCACCTTCTTCATCTGATTCATCATCGCTTGAATCTTCATCATCATCATCTCCATCATCATCTCCATCACCTTTAATCTTCAGAGGCTCACCCTTTGTCCCCTTCAGCCTCAACATCATCTTCTTATTCTTCTTCTCCAAATCATCAATCCGTTTGGCAGATGCAAGCACTAGCTCGTTTTGAGCTTGCAGGGCATTGTGAGCTCGAACTAAAGCTCTCTCTTGAGCTTTGTTGTTGTCAGTAAGTTAGGCAATCTGCTTGCCCTATGCTGCGTTTACTGCCATCAGTTGGTTCAGCTGGTTGGCCCTCATATCATCGGTTGCCAACAGCTTCAGCACTAATCAGTTTAGGCTGGCCAACTATTCCTCTAACCTAACCGTGGGTAGAGTAGAGCTCTGTGGAGGTGGAACTGTGAAGATGTGCCCGCTTGGGGAGTAGTAGGTGCAGTGGTGGATGTGGTGTAGATGGGAGTAGGAGTGGGAATGGTTTGTGGTGGAACTTTTTTGGGCATGGTGAGTGAGGTGGATATGGAAATATGAGTGGTGGATGGTATAGTAGTGGTGGTGGCTGGGATGGAGGTGGTGGTAGTGGCTATGGTGGATTCAGTGATAGTGGTGGTGGCAGTGGTTGTGGTGGTAGAAGAACTGATCAGTATAAATCTCTACCTTTGCCATAGGGTTGGGCCATTCGTTTCCTCCTGGAACCCTTGACAATCAGGGCTCCCCCTGAGCTCATCAGCTGGTCGGGTGTGTATGATAGATCTGTGACATCAGTGTCACCACCCTCAGCACCAGCTTGGCGTCCGCCAACCGCCTCTTTCCCCTTCTCTGTAGCAACAACCCTGCTACCTACTCTCCTTGTGAGAGGCTCATCATCAGACTCATCGTCATCATCAATTAGAAAGTCCTGGTGGGTGGCAGCTTGCTCAGATCCACCAGGTGCTGAAGTACCACTCTGCTAAAGTGGTGGAGGAATAGTAGACGTGTAAATGGCTCGTGATTGGCTCGAGCCTTCCTCTCCACCACCTTGACCATGATCTTGGTCATCATCATCGTCGTCATCTGGGATCATGACCGGCTCAACATTGGAGTCGCTGTCATCATGGGGCGACTTATTTCTGGCTGGTGCGATATAATCAATGTTGGCCAGATGACCAAACAACCTCCTGAACGGGGGCTTCACTTGCTTGCCCCAGTAAACCTTCATCCTTCCCAGGGTAGTACCATTGATAACCTCTAGTACTACCTCGTCATCCTTATTCTTGGGCAGTGAGGGGAGCTTCTCGTCTATAATCATATGTAGGAACCTAGGGTACATGCAAAAACCCACATTCCCCTTCACCTCTATGTTCTCCCTTAAATACCCGAAGAACATCCTTGAAAAACTGAACGGGTGGTTCAGTACCAGTGCAACGAATGCATTCCGGATTTGGTCACTCATCTCATCAAATCCTCCTCTCCATGGCGCGATGCACTTGAGGATCACATGTGCCAAATACTTGAATTGCGGGCACATGTTGCTCTTGTTAAGCACGCCGGTATTGATGTTGCTGTCGTACTTGATCCTCAAGAAGCAACCCCTAACTGTCAGGGGATGTAGCTTGGTTGGGTAGTCTCCATCCTCAACTAAGTCCAACACTATCCTAAAGTCGTCTTCCCCTATGTCAATATCTAGTCCGAAGATAGAACTTCGGATCCTGCACGGCTCGATGGAGCGATCAACCATTGCATTCTCCCAAAATGCCTGCTGTATGGATCGATACGGTGTGCAGGGAGCTGAAACTGCTCTATAGATCCTCGACAGTCGTAGGAAGTCTATGATCCCAACAAACTCTGAAGCGTTCCTAGACGTAGGGTCGAGATAAGCATAGATATTATGCTTAATGCTCATCGTCCATCTGTCAACCATTTTGCTGCAACACAAGTAACAAACACGTTAGATCCGTTCACAAGTGAGAACATTTGAGTTAGAACAGATTTTATCCAACTGGTTCAATCGTACGATTGAACCATACGACTGAACTCAGTTGTACGACTGAGCCTCCGACTGAACTTAGTCGTATGCCATGACATGCGGTTGAGTCAATCGTGCGACTGAGTCACCGATTGATTCAATCGTGCGATTGAATCGTGCGTCTGGCTCTATCGTGCGACTGAAGTTCATCCGTATATCCTTTCACATATCCACTGTGCGAGTCCAAAATTTTGAATCTTTATCAAAACAGTCATTTACATCAAGATTAGATTCATTAGACGCGCATGGACTCGATTTTATACTTATTGTATTTTAATACACATTTATGTCCATTTAAGTGTTCTATTTTAGGGTTCTTTGTCTCGGTTCTTGTTTTAAGTGATTCAGACAATTTTGGATTGATTTAACGTTCGCATATTGTATGTTTTTAGTCTCACTGTACCTGTAGATGGATAGTAATCGGTTAGTAAGGCAAAATCAATGGCAGTTACAGAGAAAAATTTAAAATGGGTGGCTTGGTAATCGGAGGTTTTGAGAGAGCTTTTTGAAGTCAAGTGTAGGGCTACGACCGACTGAGCCCCTTTTTATACTGATTTGTGTTTCAGTCGTGCGACTGGACATATGCGCATGATTCATTCGTGCGACTGAAGTTTAGTTGTATGACTGACTTAGACTTCTTCAGCCAGTCGTACGATTGGTTAATACTTGTGATCCAATCGTATACTTGACCCATACTCATGGTCCAATCGTGTGATTGGTTCATACTTATGGTCCAATCATGCGATTGGCCCATACGTATGATCCAATCATGCGATTAGTTCATACTTATGGTCCAATCGTGTGATTGGTATATGATTTTGACTTCATTTTTCCCAACCTTTTAAAAACTTGAATTTGATATATAACATTATGACCATTGATCATCTCAGACATGATCCTTTTAACTAAATATCATTTGATCACCTCAGATGTGATCATTTTAATTAAAATCGTTTGATCACCTCAGACGTGATCCTTTTAACTGAAAACCCTTGGATCACCTCAGACGTGATCCTTTTAATTAAAAATGTTTGATCACTTCAGACGTGATCCTTTTAACTGAAAACCCTTTGATCACCTCAGACGTGATCCTTTTAATTAAAACCGTTTGATCACTTCAGACGTGATTCTTTTACCCATTTGATCACCTCAGTCGTGATCTTTTTAACATTTAGAAATAGGCTTTTATCAGATAGTGTTCGGTTCAATTAGTGACATTCACATATTTCATCTTGTTACATAGTCCGACATCGACTCGATACAAACATAACTCAAGCTAAAAAAACTTTAAACAAACTAAATTGAGACATCTTTTTGTATTTTTCATTCGAGGTGGGTTTAAAACGTTTTAGCATTCCTTAAATGATTTCTCCCCCTGAGAAGAGCAGCTTCAAGCATGTTTATCTTATCTAGAAAGATTCTTATGGAATCATACAGGCATAAACACAATCATTTAGGACCTTTTATATTTACGTTGATACAGAGAACGTTATATTTACCAATCACAGAGTCTTATTCATCTAAGGGTCAGGAGCACTAACAGGAAATCATGCTAGAGCTGTTATGTAGCATACATTGATTTTGACCTTCGGGGAATGCTGCCACAATGATTGTCAGTATATTTGTCCACCTAAATCCATACACAGATTTTGACATACATTGGTGATTATTTAGGTTTTGTTATATCAACAAGCATTTGTAGATCCCACACTTTCCTCAAGAGAATTTAGAGCGGTCTACGGGTTTTTGACAAGAAGAAACTATTCTAAGAGCTTTCAAAGAGATGCCAAGCCTCAGGTCAGTGCCATCGCACAACAGAGAGGCGTAAACAAGAATGAATTCTAGAATATTTAGATTGTGCTTATCCTCAGGTTAGTGCCATCGCATAGCAGAGAGGCACACAACCTATTTCTTGTTAGAGCAATTTTATTTTACATATAACGCACCAACAACATTTGTCATTAGCTTGATTGCGTTTCATATTTTTTCATGCGCTTTGCTCCTTTTTATGGAGTCCACACACATTTGTGGCGTTCATTTTGCTCTTCACCCCTTATTGGAAATACGTTGATTGTGTTAACCAGGGATGAGATGGACACCCACAGCCTGTTGAATGATTTAGTTTTAATTTGTTCACCAATGAAGTCTACCAGTCTATTGTGTTGAATCTACCGACACATCATATAATGGACTTGCAACCCCTAGATCTACTATCTCTATGTAACCACAGTAGCAGACTAGCTTACTATCATTTTTTAACTTATTAGCCTTTGACTTCTTAGACTTATAATTTTATGTAACTTTGAATATAACATTATAGAACATTTAAATCTTTTTGGTGTCCTAAACAATTCGATGACTGTGTACTATCATTTTCCATTATCTTGAATCGATTTCACAGATTTGATGTCTTTTCTTTTCAGCTTATCTGCCCGCCCCCGTTTTTTATTTTTTTTATTTTTTTAAGTAATTAAATACTAAGTACTGAAACTAAAACTATTCTCCCCCTAAAATTCTAAAACCGAAAATCTTTTTGTGTTTTTGAAATTTTAAAGACAGAAAAAATAAAATAAAGAAAAATTAAAATTAAAAATAAAACATAGAGACGGACTATGAACTTGATTCGTCTGGAATCACATCCTCTTTCTTTTTAACGCCATTGACCTCTAATAGATAATGAAATCGAGGTTTATTAAAAGCTTTTGTGTAGAGATCGGCGCATTGAAAATCCTGTTAATTTTAACAACATCGAATAATTGTTTTCCAAAACAGTCACGTATAAAGTGATGTTTAATTCCGATGTGTTTAGTTTTAGGGTGTTGGACCGGATTTTTGGTGACAGCAATAGCTGCAGAATTATCAACAAATATAGGGGTGTTAGAAAATTTCAAACCGTATTCTCATATTTGCTGTTGAATCCAGATGATTTGTGAACAGCAACTTGCCGCAGCAATGTATTCAGCTTCACATGTTGACAGAGCAACAGACGTCTACTTCTTACACTGCTAGGTGACTAATCGTCTTCCAAAGAACTGACATCCCGCAAATGTTGACTTGTAATTCATCTTGCAACCACCATAATTTGAGTCACTATATGCTATTAGCTCAAAGTCATCATCATAAGGATACCACAACCCAAGCGTTGGAGTACCCTTTAGATAACGAAAGATCCTTTTTACCCCAATCAGATGATTAACTTTTGGTTTTGCCTGATAAAGACTTGGGGTTTACTAAATCAACCAAAATCAGCCTCTAATGAGTTGATTTTTATCCTTTAAAACCGATTTTAAAGAACAAGAACAAGTAAGTTATCCATATAACCGGCTCTTGATGCCATTGTAGGGTTTGTTAGAACACTAAATCAAAGTTTAACCACTTAAACTTTTTGAAAAACGCAGCGGAATAATTACTTTATAAACTTGATTATAAAGCTAAAAAACATGTTCTTAAGTGACCATATTTATGTATGAAACAAACCCATAGAACAAAGGATCATTTATGTGAATAAGCAAGCTATGAACATATATATATGTACATAAAATCACAGCCACAATGAGCTGTGATTACTACCTCTTTTAGCAGCTAAAAAATGACCAAAAAAGAAGATTGGATGTCCAATATCGGCCAAGACTCCAAGAGAAGAAGTCCTCAAGCTTGTATACCCAAAGCTCTTGATTCAAACACCACTCTTGCTTGGGAGAGTGCACCAAAAAACGCCCAAAGCTGCTCACTTCTTCTTGTTTCAGCCGAGAACACCAATGGAAAAGAGAGAGTTTTTGGAGCATGCAAAAGATGGAGAAGTCTTGTGTTGGGTTTTGCAACTACAACACTCTTTCATTAAGAGTGTGTAGTTAGTCAATGGAAGAGATTAAAGGCCATTGGCCCTTAGGGGGCAGCTGAATTTGAAGTAGAAAAGGGGTTTCCCACAAAAAACCATCTTCCACAACACATTAAATAAGTCACTCACTAGGATTTATTTACTTATGTGACATGTATCATCTTAATTAAACAAATTTAATTAAAAGATACTAACATATTATTAGTGTTATTTAAACCCTTTTAAATAACAAAAATTAATAATAAAACCCATCAACAAATTATCCTTATAATTTGTTCCATCTCGAATGCGTTTGTTTAGAAAACCCTTTTCCTAAACATGGTGAAATTATTCAATTGCATGATCCCATCATCAATTAAATAATTCTTGGTGATTGCAAAGCTTGTTATTAGGTATAACCCGACTTGGATCATGATGTACTAACCGCATCAATATTATATGTGTCTTGGGCATATAAAATCCTACATGGTACACAACGGATCAGCCTTCTTCTTGATGCTGAGATGATTTTAACATGAACTAGAACTCTTTGTAGTAGAGTTGAGGTTTAAGTTTTCAGTCTTGACCATATAAAAACCCGCAGAAATAAAGACATGTTTCTGCTTAGAGTTGAAAGTGGCCTTGATCTTGGACCCTCCTGGCCTTTCTTTTGCTCTTTCTGGTCATGTTCTTCCTCATAGACTTGGTCATCTCAGTCTTCCTGTTCTCCTCAGAAGGATAGTGACCCTTCTTAGAACCCTCCTCTTCACTTCTTCATCCTCCTCACTTAATGGGTCTATATAAGGAAGCTCATCTTCACAAGTTCCACACCTAGGTGATCTCACAGACAAGATTGTGTGTGAAGGAGCAATCTCACTAGATCCCAGTCCCTGCCTATTTTGATAACAACTTTTGCATGCAAGGATGAGGATATGATGTTCTTGAAGGTCTCTTCTTCAAGTGCGCATTTTACTACCCTGGCTTTGCTGATCACAAGCTCAGCCTGGCATTCAGTTAACTTAGTTATGAGATCTTTCATCTGAGTCCTGTAATTTGTATGCACATGTTTTAAAACTGAAATTGTTTTCTCCAAGTCCTCTATTTTTAACTTATAATCATTTTCAGTTTTTCTAAAATCAGATTTTAGTATGTTCAAAGACTCAAGATCAGATCTCATCTCTAGGTTATAGGACCTGTATCTATTGATTTTAGCAATACATTCAGGAGTGCAAAGATGTTTCGATACCTTGGTTTCATCATGATCAGCCATTAATGCTTGGTTTGGAGATGCATCTTCCTTTTTAAAGCTCCAGTCAAAGCCTCCTTCTTCAACAACAACTGCAACTTACTGCTTTGGCTTCTCATTCTGGGTAGCTTTATTAATGTAGTTTGGTCTGGATTGTGCTTGTCCACCATTTGGTCTAGGTGCTTTGCACTCCCTAGCAAAGTGACCCATTAAGTTACAATTGTAACATTTAACTTTGTTTTTGTCTAGTCCAAACTTTCCACTGGCTGTATTGCTGGGAAACTTCCTTCCTGTCCTCTTGTAGATTCTCTTGGCTCTATGAGTGAGAAGAGCCATCTGCTGGACTATCTCCATATATTCCAGGTCATCTGGATGGATACAGTACAGATCTTTAACGGTGGATAAGAAGCTGCCACAACTTTCATCAGAAGACATAAAGGCTTGAGAAGAACTTGTCTCTTGAAATGGGCTTCCTTGAGTATAGTTCTCCCTTGGTATCACCGGGAAGGTGATGAAAGGACCATTTTGTGAGATGTTAGGGTAGCATATGAGATGATGCTGGGGTTCTATGCTATACCCTTTAGTCACATGAAGGGCTGAACCCATTTGATTGCTGGAGTTACCAGATGAACCTTGCATTTTCATCTCCATCTGGTATCCACTGAGAATGCCATACAACTCTGTCAGAGTGAGAGTCTTAAGGTTCTCAGTTTTCTTGATTACAACATAGTAATATGTCCATTGTCTAGGAAGAGAGGACATGAACTTCCTTACAATATATCTGTTTTCAAGAGTTACTCCAACATCCACTAGGGTATCCACAATCTCAACATACCTGAAGTATTGTTGAGTCATGGTCTCACCTGCCTTGAAGGTGAAATTTTCACTTCTTATTCTCCTTGGCTTCAGTAGAACCCTCATACATTAGTTTCAATGCATCCCACAACTCCTTAGCTATTTTGCATTTCTTGAAACCTCTGTATACAAAGTTTGGAAGAGCAGTCTAAAGGGCTGTCATGGCCTTTTGATCAATTTCTACTCTCTTTCTATCTTCTTCTGAGTAGTCAGCCACAGCCTTGGGGATCATTCCACCTCCAGCAGCAGCTGAAGGAGTTTTTGGTATGTAAGGTCCAGAGAAAAAAGATTCCCACATTCTTGAGTCTTGACACTTGATGAAACCTTCCATACTTTGGCACCAAGTGTCAAAGTCATCAAGAGTGATCAGTGGGGACTTTGTCATGGTTCCAGTTTCCATATCAGCTTTAGAGATAGCTTCCATTTGAAGGGTTAAGTATTTTTATGTGTGTGAATGATCTTAAGATGGTGAGATCTTATATCAAGAGCCTGAGAAGCTCTGATACCAATTGCAGGACCGGGTTAAGGGTTAATGCACTTGTGCAACACAACAACACAAAGAGGAGTGTGTATTTCAACACTTAACAATTCAAATGGGGAATTAATCAGTAATGAGTTTAGAGAACTTGGAAACACAAGATGTAAAAATGAGACAGAAAACTAAAGCAATACACAAGCAGTCGGTTTTCAAGGTTAAAGTATATTGATCTTCTAGTTCCTTACAAAGTGGTTTGCAAAGTTCAACTCAAAACCTTAAAAGGTTACAAAGAACATAAAATACTTATACTAAAGCCTACAGCCGGCCATGCTTTGAAGGCCAACTGGATACATGAACTAGATAACAAAATCCATGTAGAGTCAAAAGGCAGATTGCCTTTTAACTAGTGACTATGACATGCCATAGCTCACATCCTAATATATTACAAAAAGAATAAAGTACATAAGTGGAAAGTTACCGACTCAAGACCTCAATGTATAGTTTACCTACTCATGAAAGGTTGGTGACTTTTCAGAGTGGCAGTGGAAAGTGGTTCAGCTTTAGGTAAAAAGTACATCAGATAAAGCATGTACTAAAAAAGTCTTCAGAAGAAATCTGTCTTGAATGGTTGGCTTCGAAAGACTTCATCTTTTGGCTTCGAAAGATAGTGTCTTGGCTTCGGAAAATTTCACACTTAGAATAATATCCAAGTTAGTGTGAATCTTCCGAAGAATTCCACTTCAGTGTACATGTGCATGCATGCAGAAAGACTTTGAGTGTTTGGGTTGCATCAGCCTTACTGATAACCTTACACTCTTCTACCATAGCCTCCTTCAATAAGGCCCTGAAATTGGCACTCTCATCACCAACCTCCGGATGAGGGGTCTCAAGCTCCTCATGAGCCACCTCTTCAGCCCTAGGCCTTCCCCTTGTGACCAGTGGTCCAGCACCACGTCCACCACACCCTCCAACCCGAGAAGCCTTCGATGATCTACCTCCACCCATCCTCTAATAGACTATAAGATTCAAACACCAACATGATCATTCAAGGTAATAGCTCAGTCTATGTCAAGTATAGTAATTCCCTAATTAAAGTGGCCAGTTATGATGAGCCACTTACTTTACTTTTCATACCCCAAGCATTTCCTATCCTGACTACATCAGTATCTAAATCTACTAAGGGAAAACAGATCAAATAACATGCGCATATAATACCGGTTAACATTAAAGAAAATACCTGATGGCACGTAGCTACTCGGACTAGCGTCCCTTCCCTTTCTCCGATTCTCAGTTTAAGTTTAGGTTTCTTTTGAAAATATTTACCCATTTCACTTGTAAGGCCCTGTTCCCGGGAACCTCACAGTTGGACTATCATTGCACATAACACATAAATATACATTTATTTACGACATCGTAGCGGAATAACTCGAAACCATTTCATATATTAATGACAACTTTTGCAAAATAATACAATGTAGTTGACTATTATAAAATATCAGAATTTACATTACATCATAAAAACGTCATTGTTATACAAATGGATGCCATCCCAGAAATGCCAAGTAGCTGCCCCGTGCCATCCTCAGCAACAATCACCTGCCAATTTGTCACACCCCGGGCCCAGAGAGGTGGGACGTCACGATTAGTGAACAACAACCAAAATGTAGCGGAAACTAAATGGTTTATTACAAAGTGTCACATGATGTTTACATTAAAATATTGGTTTTGCTTCCAATTCAAAAGGTGCCTCAACCTACAATCTATAGGTGTCGTGATCAATCTCTCGTGAAATATTTCTTGAAGCTTCAGTAACTAAGGCTTCTAGGCTCAACCTTTGTCTTTAACCTCTACCCTCGTATCTTGCTTCGGATTTGGGTAACTTCTATAACTCCACTATTCTCCCTAGCTGTACCTGAAGACATGCTCAAAAGAAAATTGTGTCAACATAAAGTTGGTGAGTTCAAGTGGTTAAAGTTTCAGAAAACAAAAGGGACTCTTAGAGTCCACAAGTTAAAGTTTTTGTATCTATTATAGCGGTTGTGGGGTCACAATCAACCCTGCACTTGGTCCCCAGTTGGCCTCTTCTAGACTTGTGTTTAACCAGATATTCCCGTAGGAAAGAACCAAGCCTCAGAACAGTGAACCATTCCTGCTAGGATGGTTCACCATAGTATCTTATTCAGAACCTGTTACATGCCCCAAACGACCCCTCAGGATCTCAGTGGGGTACCTCCTTGTAGCGGGAGCCACTGTGCGTGGGGGATTCCCCAAATAGATCTATTCACATAAAGCAAGCGGTACATAAAAGAATTAATGATCTTAACAAAAGTATCAGCAGGTATCCAAAAAGTCCCACATACAAGTATCAAATAAAGCACAATCATAGTTCATAACAAAGAGCATGCTTCATCCCCAAAACCAAAGTAAAAAGGGGAACACGAGAACTCACCTGGTGTCCTTATATAAATTCAGAGCTCGATAAAGAAAAGTGATGACCATCAACAAAGCAATCCTAACTAGAACATATAAGATTCACATTTAGATTTAGCACGATGTTATTACATGCATGCAATTGAGCTCTTTAGTTAAATTAATGTTGCTGATTAGTATCCTTAGCTTCTTATGTATTTGTTAAGTGTCATGAATTAACTCGTGTACATTAGGCTAACTAATGCATTTAATCAAGAATTGAGTCTTAGCTCAAATAATGTAGAAAAACCAATTTATATTATGGGTTCCAAATCTTTAAAAATAACTCGCATTAACGATGTAAGTAATATATAATGTTTCAAACAATGTTTATAATGTTCACGTTCCCATCATATTAGTTAACTTGATTGACGCTAACTAATCCAATTATTGATGATAGTTAACGATATTTTATATAAAAGAGTGTTACAATTAATATTTATTTCAAAAATACAATGAGATGACCAACAATTAATAACAACAAGATGATAGATTATTATAGCGTTTTAGGTCTTTTATCTTAAATAAAACGTATCGATGTCGGTTAACCTAAATATTCATTGCATAAATATACAAATGTACAATCGTATTTGTATGAATTACATCTCTAAGTCTTGTATGATTATATGTTACATGATATAAACTCATTTGTATCGTCTATGACATGTTATAACCATTTCTCAAAAATATAATGTTTCATATATCTTATCTAGGTTGATTTGTAATAAAGTATCATTGCTAATTAAATCTCGAGTCAAAACCATCTATTTAAATCAAATAACTATAACAAGTGACGTTCCTCTTTCGTTTATAGTTCACGTATTTTATAATTTATGCCTTTAATTATTTAGAGCTCAAATAACACGTATGCAAATTATAATTAAATCTCAAATGCGTTGCACGTGCGATTTTTACCTTCCACTCGGTTATAAACTCTAACCCACTCGAATTGATCTTGATCTAATCGTGTTCGTGTTCCGTTTTCCGCTCGTTGACCAGGTTTGATCAGCTTTGACCGATGTTTTACCTAACCAAAACGTACCAAAATTATATAGAAACACTAGTATATTGTTATCTAATGCCCAAACGCAACCATAATCTCAACATACGTTACCAAACACCTCGGTTGTGTCTCTTACCTTCACCATCCACCACATGCAGCCACTCTCCACCATGGATCGCCACTAACCGCCACCGGCAGCCTCTTGGTTGGCCGGAATCCTTGCCGAAATCAACCCATCGTAACCAAATCCTATGGATCTCGTCTAGAACCTTACATGCAACCTCAAGAACAACGTCGAACGGCTCTACTTTACCTCAAACAGCAGCATCCACTACAAATCACCATCAATCCCCACCTACAACAACCATCACAACCATGATTTTCACAATCAACCTAACCAACTTTTAGGACATTGTCACAGCAGCCAAACTCACCACCAAACTTGATAACTCACACCCAAGAATCACATTCACAACCATCTTCACCATCACCATTATATCGACAACCACGGTCAACCATACCACCACAGGCAGCCACTAAAACCGACACCATCAACCTCGCCTTGCCTCACCCTTGCAACCAACATCAACATCACAGCCGTACCATGGCTGCCTTTACCACAGCCGACACCCCCATCACGACAGCCTACAAAAACTGCCATTGCGACAGCCTAACGACCACCACAACTATCCTCACCAGTCATCACCACTGATTTTTTTTACCATCACCACCACCTGCGACCTAACTTCCCCGTAAACCACCATCAGCACCACTATAGCTGAGAGTTGTGGTGGTCCCCTACCACCTTCACCTCGAATAGTAACAATCACCACGAACCACCATCAATCGACACAGCCAATACCAACCACAGTCGTGGTCGACCTCCACAACCACAATAACCATAGCCAACAGTTACGCCGGCCCCCGTTCGTGACCCCTTTCATCCCCCGCAGCCGACACAACCGACATGCAACCATCATCAGGCTTCTTTGGTCGAAAGCGTGAGGTCATAGGGCGCCTATCACCGTGACCCGTCTCCGGGAACCCTCGATTAGTCACCACCACTCCGAAATTGACCTGCAACCGCCCTATTTGCCTTCGATTCCCATCGCCTCGTTGAGTTTTAGGAGAAATTGAAGCCTCCATCGCTTTCGGTTGGATGAGAGGAGTCGAGAGGGGGAAGGAGGCTCGCCGGAGAGCGCGGGTGGCCGGGATCGGCCGGAAATCTTCGCCGGAGGAGGAGAGGGGCTGCGACAGCTCTCCCTCTCTCTCAGTTTCTTTTTTTTTGTTTTGAAACCCTAAAATGCAAGAATGTTTGTTTATATACTAGGGTTAAGGAAACGGGTTCGTAACCAGTTCGCACATGCTCGATTAAATTGCACGTAACGTTGAAAATTCGTTTCTCGTTAGTTTCCATTTATACAAAACGTTATAAGTGTTACGAGATTATGTATTTAAAACATGCCGGTTAATCAAACGAGTTTGTGAGTTATCGCGTACTTAACACGGTTAACGTTTTTTTATGCGTTTTTATCGAATGAGCGTTATCAATTGTCATTTTGGTATCAATTGTATGCAACTAAGTATTAAAATGATATTTTGTTTGTTAACTTCCCATGTCAGTCACGTTAAAACCTTATCTGACGAATTCTCGGGTTTGACCTGATCGTAACCCGATTCGCGTCACGGTTGCGTTTCGGAACGCATTTATTCCGGAAAACGTATCACTCACCAAATCTACTATGTTATGATAATAAACAATGGTTAGACGAATATTTACGGAGATACGAGGCTCGGTCGACATATCGGATGACATTTAAATGCCGGTGAAAACCGGTATTCGCGTTTCAGTTACGAAATTCCGTTGTTTATGCATGATTGATGAAAAATCTTTTATAGAGCCTTATTTATGGTATTAGTTAAGGTTAACAATGATTTAGGTTGGATGACAAGCCATTTTAAGAAGTTTTGATGAAATTCAGACGTTAGTACACGGTAAATTGCCGGATTTTACCCGGTATGGATTCTGAATCTGTTTTTAGTTTGGATCTTTCCATAGTTATTTCAAATCACCTAATAATTCATTGTTTCATGGTTTCTTGTTTAATTAGTTCCTAAACGTGTATTTGGGCCTTAAATGGGCCTTTTTATAAGTTCGGGCCCTTATTGGGCTTATTGGGCCCAAAAAGGCTAGTTTCATTTTCTGAGTTTTTTTTGATAAGCCCAACTCAATTCAGACTTTTATTGAGTTTTATAACATTTATAGGTTTTCAATTGGGTCATATTTCAGAGGTGTTACATTCTCCCCACCTTTTAGAAATTTCGCCCTCGAAATTTTAGCATCGTTAATATTTGTTTCCAAGTGTGATACACTCATGGTATGAATCTTAAGCATTTTAAAGTTATTTAGCTGAGCATCTCAGGACAAATGTTGATGATTCGGCGTCAAATAATCAGGTTTGATTTGGATTGGAGTAATTATCCGAGTGTTAGAATCATGCTTGACAGGATCAGTGAGTCAAATTATGAACAGGTTTTTAGCTTCACAATCAGACCATTTAAAATAGTACAGAATTGACAAGAAGAGATTCTTCACTGTGGTTTGATACACCGACCTACAAAATAGATCTAGCAAGGAGACGATTCCCAAAATCCCGACGGTGTTATCTTCCTCACTGAGAATCTTAAGAACGATTGAAAAGAAGAGGATATTAGCGTGAATGCCATTAATTAGACAGGATAGTCATGATACAATAGATTAATGGTTTCAAATCAAGAAGGATTTGGGTTTTCCCAACGAGTACAGATGAATGTCTAGGCATTGCACGATCATTTCTATGAAGCTAAGACTAAGAAGTTTTCACGATTTCTAAGAATAGGGGGATTAGGTCATGCACAAAGGTCTTCAGCTTTCAAATCCTACTTTTTAGTTCTCATCTTCCTTCCAAAAAAATTTCTTCGATCCCTTCCTTCTATGATTTCATCTTAAGGGGTTAAGTCCTTTCTTCCACTACGTGCTTCTTCTAGTATGCATCCTTCTCCGGAACGGTTCTGTATATCAGAACCTCAGTCTTCGAGTAGATCCGTTCATCTTATCTGACGCATGACAATAGTTTCCCCATAATGGGATGTGCTATATATACATATTCACGTGAACTGACGCTGGTAGAATCACAAGTTCAAGAAATGATACGGTGTAGGTAATAGAAGAAAAGCCTAAATGTAGGCTATCTGCATTCGTCGACGAGGGTAAGCAGATACAAATGCGGTCAATACTTGTTCTCTCACATTTGGTAATACGGATGTCTTAGGACAATGCGGATGATGGCCTCCTATTCGCACTTGCCAACGCAGTTGACATTACCGATTTGTCGATCACCCTATTGTGCTTGGTCTAGTGTTCTGATGTGTAGTTGGTAGTGGCATTGATATTGTATCCAGATGCATCCTTTTATTTTGCTGGAGTTCCAGTTCATGCATAATGTAGCTCTCCATACATTTTCTTAGCTTCATCGGGCGGCTAGAAAATTGTCTGGTACTGTTGCATCAGCACGCATCTGAAACTTTCTTATTCGCGCCCAAACGAATTCCGCATTTTCCCAAGGATAACGATGCCAGTCCTGTAGCTACACGAATCAAGTTTTTAGTGATCCTTTTTACGACCTTCTCCTAACCCTAAGCATTGACACGTCTCAATGGGGTTTTACTTCTTCCCGAAATTTTATAGCTTCAACTATAGTGATTTGTCTCGAATTTCGTGCTTAGTAGTAGTGGCAAAATGACAGACATGTCTAATTATGTCTTACGGATCCTATCCATAAGACTCCTGATTACATGAGATGTGTAGCTCCTCCCACACGGGTTTAACCACAACCTTCGTACTTGCTATCTCTGGTTTCAACTGTTATTTGTGAAATGTCGTTTTCCTTATAGACACGACTGATAACAATTAAGATGTAGGTAGCATATTGAAATTGATTAAGTAGGTTATCATCTCTAGGAAGACGATATCACTTATCCTTGGTGACTTTATTTAACTCTTAATAGTCCATCCATAACTGGAGCATTCTATTCTCCTTCCGCAAGGAGCATTAAGTTTCCTCAAGACGACATACTAGGTCTTATGAACTGTTTATCTAACAGCTATCGAATCTGCTTTCCTTCCACCAGCTCCTTAATATAAGCTTCAAGTCCAGTACCTCCATTTATATATTTTACTTCTATTCTCCGACTCAATTTCCTTAAGAGCAACCTCAACTGTTGTCTTAAGCTACAGAATTGCTGCAAACGTTCCCACTTATTTCTTCATAATGCTTCCCAATTAAGGTCAACCTTCTAGATGACCTCTTCCTCGGTCCATATTCTTCGAGGCAACTGTGTCCTATAGAGGGTCAATTGGTGAAGCAAGTAACTCTGTTTAGATTCTAATTTGTTATAAGCTTATCGATTGTTCCACGACATATGAGAGTAAGACTTTTGCTCGAATTCCCGACGGTACGGAGCGTTCTAGGGTAAGGTATTAGAGAATCAATTTAGGAGAGGTTTGAAAATTTAGAGAGGAATAACACCAACGCTTACGATCGGGGGTGATGATGCAGACTTTCTTTGTCCACAATCTGCTGCATGTTTATCACTTTGTTGTAATTGGATCTCAAGTGATTTAACACATGAGATTTCTTGTAGCTGATCTTCTATGTTTCTTAATACATCTTTTGAGCAATACCATCCTTTAAGTTCGACCATGAGTTCTTCCTATGAATTCATCATTATTATCGACCGCATCGATTCGAACAAGTTTAGGACTTTATCAAGGTGCTCGCTAGCACAAGAAAGTTAACTACCACTCTAATAACTTATCGTATAGCTCGAGATCGTATTCTACTTCAGATCTTGCGCTCGAATCACGAACTTATCACTCAAATAGTAGAGATCTCCAAGTAGAGATGCCTTACAAGGTTTTAAAGTTTTCCGTATCGGCTATCACGCGTTTCCAACAATGAGGGTTATGCTAGAGGGCTTAAAGTAAGTAGCACTACTCGTTAAGAGAATAAATCGAGGACAGAGGTTGAGTGGAAAAATCAGGGATCCACTGAAGTTGTACATTCATATTTTTGTTTTGAAATCTCTAAGGTTAGTTTTTCTCGGCAAATATCCCCGGCACTTGAGCATTTATCTTCGGAGAATCTGAATTTTAGAACGAGGTTTCATTTCCTATATATTCTGGCGTTCAGAACTTTATCAACAGCCCGATCAGTTAAAAGCAGGGTCAAAATAGTTCAACCTAAGTTTCGTGTGAAGATTGTCATTAGATGACTAACGGTTTAAGATGATGGAAGATTTCACGAGCATAGTATTAAGAAAGGTGATTATCAATCACAATCGGAGCTGATATTATGAATACTCCTTTGAGTTAGGTGGTTCCATTATAATGAATAGGTAGAGAGAAGTCATATTCCTCAAAGGCTTTGAGAAAATGATCAGAGGAATTCTAGAATCCGGAAGATCCTATGAAGTGTGAACTACTAAGAAAGAAAGAAGTGGCAGGTCTTCTATGTCATTGACCACAAGAGTCGTTTCTTGGAAATTTATTACTCCGGTATGTTCTCCGTTGCACAAGCCTTGCTAGAGGGTCTTCCTCTATGTTGGGGAAGTTTTGACGAATTCAATGTTGGATAGGAAGGAAATTTCAGGCATCGCTAAAAATAGTATGGCTAGATTACACGCATAACGAGGTGAAGTGCCATACTCAGCACGAGACCAGTTAAGTTTGAGAACATCATTTAATGATCTTCAGAGTTTGATGGTCTTATCATTATAATTCCGATAGGAGAGTAGAATAAAAGAAAAGAGAAGAAGAAGAAAAGGAATAGTTACTACAACATCGTCCTTGGTAGCTCTTCCAGTGTCAAATGGCTTTCGCCCAGCATGAAAGTTTTGAAAATGAAATTATTTAATATATTCCAATATTTGTGTTTATTATTATATTTATTGGTTCTTTAAGTGTTTTACATTGATATTAGTTTACATGACAGGGCCCACCAGAATTCAAGGGTACCTGTAAATTCATCATTACTTGTGCACCCGTAATCGTCAATTTACCTTACGCTATCATTCTAGTCATTCCCATCATAAGTTCTAAGTTTCATGTATTCAGGTCCTGGAGTTAAAAATTTTCATTTAGTCATCATTTGCAATTAAGCACACTTAGATTCCAATTATGCTAATCATTCAAGTTAACCCAGAAATTGTTTCAAAGTAAGTTTAAGCAAATCAAGCAATAAATGAGCATTCAGGTACATGCTATCCTAGGGAGCAGAACAAACAAAAGGCATCATGGTTAATATCTTATCACTAAATTCCAACATGTATCATCTTACAAATGAGGCATAATAGCAAGTATCATCATTCCAAACAAGTATCAGTATAACAGTTGTCTCTTGTAACGACACAAGTCGTATCAAGTGTATAACTAACAGAAGTTGTTTCATATAGTGACAAAAGTCAACTGTGCAATCAGAAAAGTTTCTTTCCAGGATTTAAGTCCTAATTTATATGCACACCTTTGGTTTCTAAAATTCTTAGTACTTGACAATCAGTAGTCCTAAGAGTCAACTCCAAAAGATTCCCTACTTTCATGGTTTACTCGGGTGCACCTATCATAGGTAATACCCTATTGTATCAAGGTTTCTTATAGGGTAGAGAATTCTTAGGGGAATATATGAAATCCTTAAGGTATACAAGTTAAAGAAGGGTGTTCTTAAGGAAACCTATTCTTGCTGCAAACTTTGGATCACTGGGTCATGAAAACAACCTACTAGGCGGGTCTTATTTATGGTTACAGCTTAGGTATTGCAAAGCAAACCCATATTTCTACACCATTGGTTCAGCAAAGCTCAGAAGAGTCATCTTAATAAGGTGGTCCTATGAGGTTCATATGGTTGTAGTTTAGGTCTCGCGAAGCAGACCTACTTCGCTACAACCTTTGGCTCTGATACCAATCTGTCACACCCCGGGCCCAGAGAGGCGGGACGTCACGATTAGTGAACAACAACCAAAATGCAGCGGAAACTAAATGGTTTATTACAAAGTGTCACATGATGTTTACATTAAAATATTGGCTTTGCTTCCAATTCAAAAGGTGCCTCAACCTACAATCTATAGGTGTCGTGATCAATCTCTCGGGAAATATTTATTGAAGCTTCAGTAACTAAGGCTTCTAGGCTCAACCTTTGTCTTTAACCTCTACCCTTGTATCTTGCTTCAGATTTAGGTAACTTTTATAGCTCCACTATTCTCCCTAGCTGTACCTGAAGACATGCTCAAAAGAAAATTGTGTCAACATAAAGTTGGTGAGTTCAAGTGGTTAAAGTTTCAGAAAACAAAAGGGACTCTTAGAGTCCACAAGTTAAAGTTTTTATATCTATTATAGTGGTTGTGGGGTCACAATCAACCCTGCACTTGGTCCCCGGTTGGCCTCTTCTAAACTTGTGTTTAACCAGATATTCCCGTAGGAAAGAACCAAGCCTCAGAATAGTGAACCATTCCTGCTAGGATGGTTCACCATAGTATCTTATTCAAAACCTGTTACATGCCACAAACGACCCCTCAGGATCTTAGTGGGGTACCTCCCTGTAGCGGGAGCCACGTGCGTGGGGGATTCCCCAAATAGATCTATTCACATAAAGCAAGCGGTTCATAAAAGAATTAATGATCATGACAAAAGTATCAGCAGGTATCCAAAAAGTCCCACATACAAGTATCAAATAAAGCACAATCATAGTTCATAACAAAGAGCATGCTTCATCCCCAAAACCAAAGTAAAAAGGGGAACACGAGAACTCACCTGGTGTCCTTATATAAATTCAGAGCTCGATAAAGAAAAGTGATGACCATCAACAAAGCAATCCTAACTAGAACATATAAGATTCACATTTAGATTTAGCATGATGTTGTTACATGCGTGCAGTTGAGCTCTTTAGTTAAATTAATGTTGCTGATTAGTATCCTTAGCTTCTTATGTATTTGTTAAGTGTCATGAATTAACTCGTGTACATTAGGTTAACTAATGCATTTAATCAAGAATTGAGTCTTAGCTCAAAAAATGTAGAAAAACCAATTTATATTATGGGTTCCAAATCTTTAAAAATAACTCGCATTAACGATGTAAGTAATATATAATGTTTCAAACAATGTTTATAATGTTCACGTTCCCATCATATTAGTTAACTTGATTGACCCTAACTAATCCAATTATTGATGATAGTTAACGATATTTTATATAAAAGAGTGTTACAATTAATATTTATTTCAAAAATACAATGAGATGACCAACAATTAATAACAACAAGATGATAGATCATTATAGCGTTTTAGGTCTTTTATCTTAAATAAAACGTATCGATGTCGGTTAACCTAAATATTCATTGCATAAATATACAAATGTACAATCGTATTTGTATGAATTACATCTCTAAGTCTTGTATGATTATATGTTACACGATATAAACTCATTTGTATCATCTATGACATGTTATAACCATTTCTCAAAAATATAATGTTTCATATATCTTATCTAGGTTGATTTGTAATAAAGTATCATTGCTAATTAAATCTCGAGTCCAAACCATCTATATAAATCAAATAATTATAACAAGTGACGTTCCTCTTTCGTTTATAGTTCACGTATTCTATAATTTATGCCTTTAATTATTTAGAGCTCAAATAACACGTATGCAAATTATAATTAAATCTCAAATGCGTTGCGCGTGCGATTTTTACCTTCCACTCGGTTATAAACTCTAACCCACTCGAATTGCTCTTGATCTAATCGTGTTCGCGTTCTGTTGTCCGCTCGTTGACCAGGTTTGACCAGCTTTGACCGATGTTTTACCTAACCAAAACGTACCAAAATTATATACAAACACTAGTATATTGTTATCTAATGCCCAAACGCAACCATAATCTCAACATACGTTACCAAACACCTCGGTTGTGTCTCTTACCTTGACCATCCACCACATGCAGCCACTCTCCACCATGGATCGCCACTAACCGCCACCGGCAGCCTCTTGGTTGGCCGGAATCCTTGCCGAAATCAACCCATCATAACCAAATCCTATGGATCTCGTCTAGAACCTAACATGCAACCTCAAGAACAACGTCGAACGGCTCTACTTTACCTCAAACAGCAGCATCCACTACAAATCACCATCAATCCCCACCTACAACAACCATCACAACCATGATCACAATTCACAATCACTAACCATTTTAGGCCATTGTCACAGCAGCCAAACTCACCACCAAACTTGATAACTCACACCCAAGAATCACATTCACAACCATCTTCACCATCACCATTATATCGACAACCACGGTCAACCATACCACCACGGGCAGCCACTGAAACCGACACCATCAACCTCGCCTTGCCTCACCCTTGCAACCAACATACACATCACAGCCGTACCATGGCTGCCTTTACCATAGCCGACACCCCCATCACGACAGCCTACAAAAACTGCCATTGCGACAGCCTAACGACCACCACAACTATCCTCACCTGTCATCACCACTGATTTTTTTTTACCATCACCACCACCTGCGACCTAACATCCCCGTAAACCACCATCAGCACCACTATAGCTGAGAGTTGTGGTGGTCTCCGACCACCTTCACCTCGAATAGTAACAATCACCACGAACCACCATCAATCGACACAGCCAATACCAACCACAGTCGTGGTCGACCTCCACAACCACAATAACCATAGCCAACAGTTACGCCGGCCCCCGTTCGTGACCCCTTTCATCCCCCGCAGCCGACACAACCAACATGCAACCATCATCGGGCTTCTTTGGTCGAAAGCCACGAGGTCACAGGGCGCCTATCACCGTGGCCCGTCTCCGGGAACCCTCGATTAGTCACCACCACTCCGAAATCGACCTGCAACCGCTCTCTTTGCCTTCGATTCCCATCGCCTCGTTGAGTTTTAGGAGAAATTGAAGCCTCCATCGCTTTCGGTTGGATGAGAGGAGTCGAGAGGGGGAAGGAGGCTCGCCGGACAGCGCGGGTGGCCGGGATCGGCCAGAAATCTTCGCCGGAGGAGGAGAGGGCTGCGACAGCTCTCCCTCTCTCTCAGTTTCTTTTTTTTTATTTTGAAACCCTAAAATGCAAGAATGTTTGTTTATATACTAGGGTTAAAGAAACGGGTTCGTAACCAGTTCGCACACGCTCGATTAAATTGCACGTAACGTTGAAAATTCGTTTGTCGTTAGTTTCCATTTATACAAAACGTTATAAGTGTTCCGAGATGATGTATTTAAAACACGCCGGTTAATCAAACGAGTTTGTGAGTTATCGCGTACTTAACATGGTTAACGGTTTTTTATGCGTTTTTATCGAATGAGCGTTATTAATTGTCATTTTGGTATCAATTGTATGCAATTAAGTATTAAACCGATATTTTGTTCGTTAACTTCCCATGTCAGTCACGTTAAAACCTTATCTGACGAATTCTCGGGTTTGACCTGATAGTAACCCGGTTCGCGTCACGGTTGCGTTTCGGAACGTATTTATTCCGGACAACGTATCTCTCACCAAATCTACTATGTTATGATAATAAACAATGGTTAGACGAATATTTACGGAGATACGAGGCTCGGTCGACGTATCGGATGACATTTAAATGCCGGTGAAAACCGGTATTCGCGTTTCAGTTACGAAATTTCGTTGTTTATGCATGATTGATGAAAAATCTTTTACAGAGCCTTATTTATGGTATTAGTTAAGGTTAACAATGATTTAGGTTGGATGACAAGCCATTTTAAGAATTTCTGATGAAATTCAGACGTTAGTACACGGTAAATTGCCGGATTTTACCCGGTATGGATTCTGAATCTGTTTTTAGTTTGGATCTTTCCATAGTTATTTCAAATCACCTATTAATTCATTGTTTCATGGTTTCTTGTTTAATTAGTTCGTAAACGTGTATTTGGGCCTTAAATGGGCCTTTTTATAAGTTCGGGCCCTTATTGGGCTTATTGGGCCCAAAAAGGCTAGTTTCATTTTCTGAGTTTTCATTGATAAGCCCAACTCAATTTAGACTTTTATTGAGTTTTATAACATTTATAGGTTTTCAATTGGGTCATATTTCAGAGGTGTTACACAATTGGAAAATGCATAAAAGTCAGTGTTGCTGAGTAAGTTCTAGTTTTATACGCATCAAAATACCTTGTGTGTTTTTTGTACAAAATATACCTTTCAATAAGTTACCTTTACCTTCATATATGAACACACATCATACGCACATTCAAACAATATTCATTGTTTATTTGGTTCTTTCATATTTTCTTTATTATCTTTCATCATTGTATTCATACTTTCATTCCATTCTTTTCGTTAGCATTTTCTTACATATACTTAATTTCCTTTCATGCTTTTCATTAACATTCTTTTTCGTATACACTCTTTTGTTTCATAGTATTCACTATCTCCGATTTTCATTCTCATGCTTTCGTATTGTACCATACATCATTCTTTTATTTTCTTACTTTCTTTTCGTACGTTACGTCATTCTTTTACTTTGATACGGATCGATGAACAATACCCCGAACATTGGGCACGAAGCTGATGCTGGGCCAGTGGTAATTAAATCACGAACATTATGCAAGAAGCTGACCCAGTCACCTAGGGCAAGTCATCTCTCCCTTTCATTTAGACCAATTGGCAATACCCCGAACATTATGCACAAAGCTGATTCTGGGCCTGTGGTAGTTAAATCACAAACATTGTGCACGAAGCTGACCCAGTCAACTAGGGCATACCACAAAGGTCTTGTCAATCTCAATGACTGACCCTGCATGCATCCTTCTGGTTATTTAAACCGCACCCGGTTGAGCTAACGACAACGTGGTTGTACACACCCTTTCTATTTGCTTGCAATATTTTCATTCATTCGTTCATTATATTCCACTTTCATTATCTTAAATCTTTCTCTTTTTTAAGTTAATACTTTACGTTCATCATCATAATCACACAACGTAAAGTCACATCATAATACGTAATAGGGAACATATCATACATAAGCACAACATTGTCACACTTTATCATACATAACATACATCATGCATCATTCATTCACATGCACAAGCACATGCACAACAAGTATAAGTCATCATAGAACATTACCGACCCTCTGCGGAACAGCAGAGGTTCGGGGGCGTGCGCCCCTGACAGCGGGGTCCTAGGGGCAGCAACCCCTAGTGGGGTCCAAGGGGCAACGCCCCTAGCTGGGGTCGTGCTGACCTGGTCATTTAACATATTTTGTTATAAAAAAATCATTCTTCCTGTTAAAACCTCTTAAAATCATGGTCATTTAAATCATATATATTTAGTATGCATTTCCAGCCACGAAAATTCAGAAAAATATTTCTATGTCTAAGGCGCATGAGCACTATGCAGGCGCATGGCCTTCTGGGCGCATGGGAACACTTAGGCGCATGGGAAAGGTTCTGGGCGCATGGGCACTATTTGGGCTCATGGCCTGACACTTAGTCATTTCGGGCAACATTCTAGGCGCATGGGCACTATGCAGGTGCATGAGTGTCTAGGCGCATGGACACTTAGCCAAATTCAGCCTAATTCTAGGCGCATGGTTACTATTTGGGCGCATGAGTTTTAGGCGTATGGGACTTAGGCGCATGACAACTAACTACAACTACCATCATCCTAGTTCTGTCCCAAATCAAATTCTAATACGTTCTATGCTTAGTTCTTACACTCTAAGCATCATAAACATATCAATAACATCATTATAACCATAAATCACACAAGATATACACCCACCCACATTTACATTCGCACATACATACGGGTATACATACCCATGTTTATAAAAACATACATACATGCATTTCCAGCCATAAAATCAGTTAAAACATGTAAAAAGGGGGTTCTAGAACTCATTTTTGCAACTCACAACTATATCTTCTTCCAAACTTGTGTGTAAAAGAGTTCAAACTCCTAAAACAAGCACAACAAAACACCAAAACACAACAACACTTAGAAATCTGTTTTTATGGTGGAAAACCTCAAAGAACTGAGCCAATTAACTTCAAAAAACTCACCTTTGAGCTTCTTCTTCTTCTTCTTTCTAGTCCAGAAGCTTTCTGCTCTTTCTCTCTCTAAAATCCAAACAAAAGGTGATGTGCAAGGAGTATGGGTGGCCATACTCCTTTTGTACAAAATTAATATATTATTTTGTACTTTTACACCTTTAACCCCTTAATTTGGGTTTTATTACATTTCCTCCTTTTTATTCTTCTTTTACAACTGTTAAAATATCTAGGTGTTACATTGTTACATAAAGATTACTTTCATGCGACAACTTGGACTATTCGCAAAATTAAGTTATAAACTTTCCGCACGAGAACTTGGAAGGTTTCGCGCGAGAACTTGGAAGGTTTCGCACGAGAACTTGAAAGCTTTCACGCAATAAGTTGACTATTCACGCAAGAACTTTAATTTTGAAGTTTTCTGAAGTTTTTGAATTTGATTTTGAGAAAGATGGCCAATCTTAAGCACATCATTGCTACACTGAATCTCGACAATGAGATTGGTACAAGCACCAAGCCACCGAGACTACTCAGTGAAGAAGAGTACCCTGACTAGGCATTTAGGTTTGAGAACCATGTCATTTATACAGAACACCGGATGATGCGATCAATCAAAAAAGATCCATACATTCCAGTATACAAGGATGACAAGGGTGAATTGGTTCCCGACCTAAACACTTATGGGATGAAGAAGATATGAAGAAGAAAGAGCTTGATGACAAAGCCTATGCTGCTATCATAATGGCCTTGACCACTGAGATAGCACAAAAGTTTAAAAACTATACCAAGGCTAAAGATTTTTGTGATGCCATGGAGGAACATATCATGGGGATTAAGGATATGAGGGAAAGCAGGAAAGATATGTTAAACCAAGAGTTTAACATGTTTAACCACATACTAGGAGAAACTTTGGAAGCACAAATGTCAAGATTTATGAAACTTATAACGTAGATGAAGAGTGCATGGATTACACTAGAAAACATTTCAGTGAACAAGAAGTTGTTGGACTCACTTCCATAAAACTAGAACAACAACTGTAATATAATCAAGAGAACCAAGGATCTATTCACCCTGTCCCTCAGTGATCTGATTTCTACCATCAAGTCATATGACATGGATGACAAACAAAGGGATGCCAATTACGTTATCCCAATAGGAGCTAAAGAATCTTCTTTTTATGCCAAAATGGATAGTATTCCAAATTACTATGTCAGCTATTCCCAGTTGTGTCAGCAACAGCAACACGCAATAGCAACAAGCAATAGTAGGTCATCCAATTATCAAGGATCAAACATTACCCTAAGATCAACCATTTACCCCATCTCATGCTCAAAGTCAACCATTTCCACCTGTACAACAAGCATTTGTTGTTAACTCCCAGCCCAACAAATAGAAGAGCACCTTTCTCTATTCACCTTATTTATGAATAGTTATGAAGCTTTCTTAGTTGGTAGACTTAATACACCCAATATCATGGTTGATGATCTAAAACAAGTAAACTATGATGATGTTGAATAAAATGACATCAAATTAAAGATGGCCATGGTGGTGTATCATGCTAAAAACTTTGCATGAAGAATTGGCAGGAAAGTATTTGGATTGAACAACTCTAGCAAGATAGGGTTTGACAAGTCAAGTTTAAGATGTTATAACTATGACAAACCCAGTCACTTTGCTAGAGAATGCACTGAGGGAAGGTCTGCTCAATCTGATACTTGGAAGAAGATGGTGACTATAGAGGTGGAAACTAAGACTAATCAAGCCGGTACATCAAAGAACAAAGCATTGGTATCACAGACTAATGAGGAGTATGATTGGTCTGATCAATTCGAGATTCTTGATATCAAGTTATCCACTGCTTTGTTGGCTGGGATCAAAACAAAAGAGGAGCATGATAATGAAAACCTATTTGGTGAGTTTATGTATTCTGATCTATTGGATGGTGTGTTTGGCATAGAAGAAAGTGTTGACGATGGGATTGTGAAGGAAGTTGAACAAGAAAAGGTGGAAGAAGTGAACTCTGAAGAAGTGAAAGTTTGTGATGAGATAGCTGTTGAGATTACTCCAGCTCATGTTGAATTAAAGGTAGAAATGACTATTGGGCTTACTCTAGTCAAAATTAATGAAGTGAAGGATATACCTATTGAGGACACTCCAGCTTCTACTCATGCTTTGAAAGAAAATTATGTTGAGACTACTCTAGAAAATAGAGCAGAAAGACTTGTGGAAAAGGCCTTCATGGTGAACGTTGTCCATGAAGAGACAAAGAGTAAAGCTAAAACTAATGAGGTATATATTTCTCTTTGTTCTAATGATTGCATTGAAAAGGTACAAAGATATAGAGTTCACAATTAGCATATGATCTTAGAAGTTGAGAAACTTCATTATAAAGCTTGTAAATATAAAACTGATGAGAAAATTTTTAATGAAATTATAGACGGTTTAAACAAATCAATTTATCAATCAAAATTAGATCTTTATGATAAAGATTGTAACATAAATGATTTGACAACATGCAACAATGACCTATCTTTGGGAATCAATAAACTAAACAATGAACTCTTATATGCTAAACTGAGTGCTGAGAAATTTGAATTATCTTCAAACATGGTTGAAGGTATTATCTAAATGACATAAAAGATTAATTGTGGCAAAGGTGGAGTTGGTTATTCTAACATTGCACCACCTACTAATCATGATTATTCATCTTTGCCTTCATCTATTAACACTTATGATGAAGAGACCTATGGTTTAGGTTTTCAACCACAGTCTGACTTAACGCCTGCAGTCAATGTGTCATTGACTGTTGACCCTATCATAAAAATTGCAAATAAAGTTAATCATGGTACTTCTTTTGCAAAATTTGTGAAGAAGGAAAGGTTGGTTGAAGAGTGGGAGAGTGATGAAGAATTAGTTTTTAAGGATAATAAAACTTGTAATGAAAACTTTGCTTGTAATTCATCTTCAAAGATTAATGAAAGTTCTAAAGTTTCTTCTGTTTCAAATGATTGTTTAAAGTTGTCAAACAAGGAAAAGAAACTTAAATAAAAATAGAGTATAAGACCAAAGAAAAAAAACTAGTCACAACATCTATATCTGACTTGAAAACTTATTTAAAGAATAGATTGGTTTCAAAAGGCAACATTAATAAAGAAGATTATATTTTTAAAGAAACCAATGCAAGTTTCTTTAAAAATAAATCTCCTCTTATTGCTAATTCTGTAAAACAAGATGTTTGTAGCACATGTACAAAAGAAACTGGTCCTACTCCAGTACTTTATGGTCACAAAGGCAAAGTTCAAACAAAAGCCACATTAGCAACAAAAGAGACTCAATCACTTAGGACAAATTCAAAAGAAAAAGGAAACGAAAGACTGTTAAAGAATCTTTTGGCCAAAGACATACTAAAGCCAGATTCTATGATAACTATGGAAGTTATCATCAACAGTTTGATAAAACAACCCGAGAGCAAAACATGTATCAAACTATGTGTTGTTATGTATGTGGAAAGCCTAATCACATGGCTAGGAATTTTCATCATAAAACATTAAGAAGTAAACAAAGGTTTCATGATTCTATTGCTAACAAAATAATAATTAATTAGCCAAAATACCTTATCATGTTGTCCCGGTCTAAGTGGGACCACGGCTGAACTCCATTCATCATATCGTTGATAGGAATGACGTAATGAAGCATGGTGTGCAGATGCAGCAGCGGAAGCATCTGGCAGAAATCTTGTGAATTCATCAAGAAGATCAGGATGATCATCAAAAAGTGAAGCAACCTGCACACGGTACAAGCAGTGAATCATATATGATTTTATAGAAACTATTTTTATAAAATCCTACAAAAACTTACCTTCCCCTCCCCCTCCTAAACCTGCCCCTGTCCCTGCCCCTCCTGCTGCCTCACCACCTCTTCCCGGGGCTTATGGTTGGCCATATCTTCAATTTAAAGATGAACATTTGTATGTATGCAATTTGCTACTTTACAGCTGCTTTCTTGATATAAATTGTAGTTGCTATTTACTTCATAAGAAACAATCACATGCCATCACATTCAGAAAGAAAAAGAGCTCCATTTTCTCAGTGTAATGGTAACACACAAAAGTTCAAATGACCTAGGTTTCATTGCTACATCCACGTGCATTCTAATTTTCAGATCAAATAGCCCATCTAAAAGTCAATATGGCATTTAAAATACTTTAGGTAGTGACGAATCTAGAAAGTTTCATCATTGGGCTTTGGATACATGTCGGTCTGAAAAAGAGCCAGGTAAAAACGATAAATATAGAAACATCATATTGAAATCAACAATAAATAGACTAATAATGTCATGGGAATTGCAGGTTCCAACATACATATGCTACAAACATCATAGAACAAACCACACAATTATTCTGTTTACCCAAAACTAACTAAGCAGACCAAAAAATATGAACACAACACCAAGCAATAATGAAGAACAGACCAACTGAATAATGAATTGAAAACACAAACACCCCCTTAAATATTTTTTTTCCATATGACCTGTTTAAGATAAAATGATAACAACAAAACTATGCCTATTTTTGGACAGAATACACTCTGGAGTCTGGATGATCTTTGACCCGTTTCCTTTAAGTTATTTTTCTATTTTATCCATTTGAGAAACAAAACTACAGTCGACCCATTGATTAGTAAACGGGTCAACACAAAACCATAATCAACCCATTCACAAGTAAACGGGTCAAACGTGAGTCCTCACAATCATATTCAAAGAGTAAGATTACGTACCTCCCAGTCCCTAATCTTTAAAAGTACAGCTGGAAAATTAGTCGCCTTTAACTTATCAAAAGGACCAGATATCTCAGCTGTTGACTCAACATCTTTCTTACTTCGGTCGATATGCATTTGTGAAATACTGGTTTGAATTAGCTCCAATAATGATCGACTCTTCTTCAGCCGCAAACCCAAAGGACATGGCTCATTAAATACATTGCATTGAGAATCTGCGACAGGAGACTCGTTGCTGGCAAGACTCTGCAAATAGACAATTACATAAGAACACAACAGGACAAAAATTATACCTATTTAGTTTCTATGGCATATATAACATCAATGTTCTAGAGAAGCAAAATTACAAAAAATCTCAATTTGTTGGATTTTAAATGCATTATAAACCTATTGAGTGTTTGAAGAATCCCAAATTGTTGTATTTTAAATGCATCAAAAACCTATTGGATGATCAGAAATCCCAGATTGTTATTTTAAATGCATCAGAAACCTATTGATAATCAAAAGATCCCAAATTGTTGGATTTTAAAAAACGCATCAGAAACCTATTGGATGGTTGAAAAATCATCCATTGTTGAATTTTGAATCGAAAAATTGAATAAACAGTAGTTAAATTTTCAGATTGAAATCAACCGTAGCACCCTCAAATTTAGCACTAAAATCATAAGGAAAAGAAGTGTTGGACCAAAAGAAACAATGAGCCAAGATCAGGAAAACCTCTAAGTCCCACATGCCACTGCTACAACTGCTGAAGACTCCCATCAATTACAATGTTCTCTTGCTTGAATGTCAGACTTGAGAACATCTGAAGACTCTCATCAGCTATTGTGTTCTCTTGCTTGAATGTCAAACTCGAGAGCATCTTAGCTCCAGCCTTCTGCTGTTATGACAAAGTCTGAAGAACAAAGTATGAAGATCAAAGAACTGAAGAATATCAGCTGAAGACTCCAAAGTACTGAAGACCAAGTACTGAAGTCTGAAGTACTGATCTTACAAGTACTGAAGACTTCAAGTACTGAAGACAAGTACTGAAGAATCAAAAGCTGAAGAACTAAAGAACTGAAGACCTTCTACTGAAGCACAAAGTCTGAAGACAAAGACTGAAGACAACAACTGATGATATCTACTGAAGTCATCAGTTGTTATATCATCTGAAGCCAAGTCTGAAGACCAAGTACTGAAGACTCAGAGTTTGTCACAACAACTGAAGAAGTCTTCTTCAGTTGTTGTAGTGGTTTTTCTTTTTCAGTAGTTTATTTTGTTTTAGTAGTGGTACAACAACTGAAGAGCATGTTCTTCAGTTGTTATAGTATCAGTAGTTATAAACGACTGAAGAGTTTGTTCTTCAGTCGTTGTAGGACTTCAGTAGTTTACTTTTGTCAGCACTTAGGAACTTTTGTAAGAAGATGTCAGTTGTTGACATCTTCAGTAGTTTTATGTTTTGACAACTGTAATTTGAATATTCAGTGATGTCAGAAAAGGACATCACCACCATGCTCTTGCCGCCTATATAAGGATGGCAAGCCATACAGTTTTAATTGCCGAAACGTGCGACCAATAGAACATTTATTGCTTCGCAGAACTCTTCTCTCTCTATGTTTATGCTTTAATTGCAATATCTTTTATGTTCTTGCTTTAATTGCTAATTAATGTGCTAAATCCGCTGCAAACATAATCTAATTGATCAACACGAGAGGCTGAGATCCTGTCAAATGGTATCAGAGCAGGTTAATCATTGATCGATCTTACCATTGATCATTTGAAACTGCTCTTTTGATCTCTCAGTTTGATCGAATTAGCAATTTGCAAGAGTTAGTCATAGAGAGTGAGTTTCTGCTGTTTCCGGCCAAAATCTTGAGGTCTTTTGGTGGTTTTGAGTTACAATTGTCGTGTTTAAACTTGTTTTTGACCAAAACCTGAGATGACAACACCAACCAATGATCCTCACAATACTGGTTCCGCAACCAAGCCTCCGATGCTGGTTAGGAACGAGTATAACATATGGCAAAGACGTATGTTGCACCACTTGGCTGTCAACAGTGCTGGTTGTTGGAAGTCAGTGGTGCATGGGCCATACAAGCCTATGGTGAACGTCCCGGAATCTAATGAACAGGTTGCGAAGAAACCTGAACAGTATTCGGACGAAGATCTAAAGCTGTTTGAAATTGATGCTAGAGCCCATGGAATTTTAGCCATGGCCATTCCAAACGAGATATATTCAGGGCTCTTGCATCATGAGTCTGCTCATGACCTATGGGTTGCTCTAAAGGAACAATTTGGAGGAACTGATTCGGTCTTAGCAAACAATAGGGAAATCCTCGCCCAACAATATGAGACTTTCTCATATAGAAAGGGTGAGACTCTGACCCAGCAGTTTGAGCGGTTCTCTTGTTTGATCTCAGAACTGAAGATGGTCAAACAAGAGTACACCAACAGCCAGATGAACAACAGGTTCCTCAGGTCACTTCCAGAGAGATGGGACACATATACCATTGTCCTACGCTCTAGTGCTGACCTTGACACTCTATCTCTCACCCAACTTCATGGGAAACTACTCACTTTTGAGAGAGAGGTAGAGCAAAAGAGGAAGTTGTCATCTTCTGGCAAACTTGCTGATGACTTTGTCCAAGGTAATGCTGCCTTGATAAGTCATGAGTCAGAATATGCTTCATCAGAAAGTTCTTATGATGAGCATATATATTTCTCTACCAACTCAGAACAAGCTTTTGTTGGTGTTAGTAGTTCAGGAGGTGGTGGTGACAACTTGTGTTTTCTGATGGAGGATTTGAAGGGCATTCCAGATGATGATCTGGAAGAGATGGATATTTTGAACCAAATGGCAATGATAAATATCCGCTCTCAGAAGTTCTACAAAAGAACTGGTAGGAAATTCCCAGGACTCTCTGGTAAAACCAAAGTTGGTTTTGACAAGAGCAAGTTGAGGTGTCACAAATGCCAAAGGCTTGGACACTTTGCAAGAGAGTGTAGATCATCTGGATCTAACTCATCTGCACCCTTTGTGACTTTCCCCAGCAATAGCTCACAGCACAAAGGGCAACCTTCCTACAGTTCTCCCCATCCATCTCAAGCACAAGCACCACCTGCTTATTTTGTGCCACAGGGTCATATGCCTTATCCTTACCCCTGTTACTACATGCCTCAGCCTGGTCAACCTCAAGCACCCCCGGCTCAACCACCTCATGCTCTTCCAGAGCCTCATTCTTCCCAATCTCATCACCACACACAACCTCAACAACAAAGCTTTTTCACCCCAACTGCTGTTGACTGGAGTAGTCTACCAGAAGAGCTATCTGGTCAGGAACCACTACTCCAAGATGCTGGTCAACATGGTGGTGATCAACCTTTTAGAAATCTTGCTCTGATGGCCCTTGACTCTGCTGAAGGGTCATCATCCAATGCCTCATCTCAGGTACCACTGAGGCAAAAGCCAAGCTTTGTTCAGAGTCATGCATAGCAGCATTTGCTTCTATTAGAGAAGCAAATGTAGCTTTAATAGATAAAAATCTTGAGCTTGAGCACATATTTCCAAAAGAAAAGCTGATTTTGAGGTTGTTCTAAAAGATAAAAATGATGAGATTTACAAGCTCAACTGCCAAATCAAAGATAGTAAAGCTAGGGAAGATGTACTTCTAGAGAAGTACAAGGACCTCAAGGAAACTCTTGCAACCACCCAAGTTGAGTGTGATCGATGGGTGCAATCTTGCAAGGGTTTTGAAATGCTTCTTAGCAAGCAAACAGCTTCCAATGTGAAGTTTGGCATTGGTTATAATCACACTGCTCCTCCCACAGACTTCATTTCAATAGCAGAAGTTGAATCTGATGGGGAGAGCAATAACCAATCCTTCTCATCATGTGACTTACTATCCTCTGAATCAGCATCATCAGAGATAGACTATCACATGACCAAAAGGCTGATCAACTCAGGAGTTGTCACTAGAAGTACCGAAGGTACTGGAGAGCAAGTGACAACATCTGAAGTTCAAACCTCAAATACTGTTAGCACTAAAGAGAAGAAAACTAACAGTAGGAAAGGTTTGAAGACAGCTAGAGAGGATACCAGGAAAGCAGTCACTAGGAAGAAAACTGCTAGTACTGATGACAAACAGCTGAAGAACAAGTCTTTAGCAGTTAAATCCTCTTCAGATGATGATCAGCATAAGATGAAGAAAAAGCCATGTGAGATATGTGGCTTGTTCAATCATCTTACTGATGATTGCTGGTACAAAAGGGGTTCCAAACTCAAACAGAAGGAGCAAATTACTGAGAGCATCAATAAAATGAAGAATGAGTTTGAAACCAAGTTTGTACTGGCAACATCCAAGCCTGAAATCCCTAGGCCCAAAGTTAAATCCAAGAAGGTAGGGATTATTCAGGCAACAGCTGAGGTTGCTCAGAAAAAGATGGTACAACATAGGAACTCATCATCAGCAAACTCCAATATGTCTGAAGAGCTGAAAGCCCTATCACAGAATCAGACACAATTGGTGATGATGGTTCAGCAGCTAGTGGGAAGAGTCAACCACTTAGATGCTCCTGTGTTGAAACCACAGAAAAGGAAGTCCAAGCCAAAGGGTTCCTCTTCTATACCATCTTCTTCACCTCAAGCTGTCACTCACAACACACCTGTTAGTGCTACACCTGTAGCTGAGAACAGACCCAAAGCCAAGCAGGTTTGGGTCTCCAAGACTAACTAACACATGGTTGTGTTTGCAGGGTTCTTCAACATGCCATAGAAGCATCTGGTATGTAGACAGTGGAGGATCCATGCATATGACTGGAAGCAGCTCCCTTTTAATGACTACTCTCAAGGAAAGAAGGGATTTGTTTCTTTTGGCAATGATGCAAAGGGTTACATCGTCGGAAAAGGCTTTGTTTCCAACGGGGAAATAAGGTTTGATGATGTTAACCATGTGGAGAATCTCAAGTACAACCTCTTGAGTGTCAGTCAAATGTGTGACAAAGGCCATGTTGCCCTTTTCACAAGCCAGAACTGTAGGATTCTGTCATCCAAAGTTCTGAGTTTGATTGACAAGGCATTGGATGAACACACTCTCCTGAAGGCCAACAGGACAGGAAGAGTGTATGCCTTAGATCTTTCCAAAAAGATGGATCTAAAAGGCCATCCTTGCCTATTTCCAAGGCATCTCCTCAAGAGTCTACACTATGGCATAGAAGGTGGGTCATGTTAATTTCAAGAACATGAATCAGCTTATAAGCCATGGTTTAGTAAGAGGATTGCCTCTGAAGGAGTTCAAGTGTGAAGATGACTGCACTGCTTGCTTGAAAGGAAAACAACACAAAGTTTCATTCCCTTCAATAGAAGAACCAAAGTCCACTGCCTGCTTACAACTTCTGCACATGGATCTCTTTGGTCCTGTCAGAGTAATGAGCATGGCAAAGAAGAAATACTGCCTGGTAATTGTGGATGATTACTCCAGGTTTGTATGGACTTTCTTCTTGCACTCCAAGGATGAAGCAGCAAAGACAATAATGAACTTTGTGTTACAAGTAGAAAAGCAGTATTCCCTACAGGTCAAGTGTGTGAGGAGTGACAATGGAACAGAATTTAGAAACCACACACTTGATGACTTCTACCTGTCCAAGGGAATTAGAAGGCAGTTTAGCATTCCAAGAACTCCTGAACAGAATGGAGTGGTGGAGAGAAAGAACAGGACCCTCATTGAAGCAGCAAGGTCAATGTTGGCTGACTCAGGGCTGCCACTGACCTTTTGGGCTGAAGCTGTCAATACAGCTTGCTATGTACAGAATAGAGCCTTAGTAAATAAGAGGTTGATGAAGACTCCCTATGAAGTTCTTCATCATTTGGCCCCTCTTATTTCATTCTTTAGAGCCTTTGGGTGTCCTTGTTTCATTCTCAACACTAGCAACCCACTCCATAAGTTTGCTAGTAAGGTGGATGCAGGGTACTTTGTTGGTTATTCATCAACTTGCAAAGCATACAGAGTCTTCAACTGTAGAACCAAAGGGGTTGAAGAAACTTTGCATGTTAAGTTCAATGAATCTCCAAAGGACAAGATTCCACAAAACCCTGTGGAGCTGTTTGATCTGGACATACTGCAATATGTTCCTTATCAACCTCCATCTGTTGAGCCTGTCAACAGATCTCCACCTGGTGGTACTGAAGATGATGAAGTCAGTACTCACCTCTTCAGGTTTAGTGACAACCTGCCTAATTCCACTGAACCTGATGCTCCTGTAGCCTCAGCAGCTCCATCCACTACAAATGCTGATGAGATTTCTGCTTGCTCTACTTCATTTGAGCTGCCATCCTCTACATGGTTTCAGGAATCTCCATCACCATCTGTTGCTGCTGATGGGTCTACAAACACTTGCACAGATATCATAGTTTATCAAGAGCTCAAGAATCACCCCACTTCACAAATCATTGGTGATATTCATGCTGGAGTTTCAACCAGGAATCAATTGTCCAACTTCTGCTTCTATGCTCTCTTCATCAGTCAGCAAGAACCAAAGAACTATCATATTGCTTTAAGAGACAATGGATGGGTGGAAGCTATGCAGCTTGAGCTACTTCAATTCAAGAAACAGCAAGTGTGGGAGCTTGTTCCATTACCCAAAGGTAAGTGTGCTATAGGCACCAAGTGGGTATTCAGGAACAAAACAATGAGAAGGGCCAAATTGTCAAGAACAAGGCCAGACTGGTTGTTCAAGGGTTTGCACAGGAGGAAGGAATCGATTATGATGAGACCTTTGCACCTGTGGCCAGACTAGAAGCAATTAGACTGTTCTTAGCTTATGCTGCCTTTCACAGTCTTAAGGTTTATCAAATGGATGTCAAAAGTGCCTTCCTATATGGAAAAATAAAAGAAGAGGTTTATGTGTGTCAACCACCAGGATTTGAGGACAATAAACATCCTGATTGGGTGTACAAGCTTGATAAGGCTCTCTATGGGCTGAAGCAAGCACCTAGAGCCTGGTATGAGACACTCTCAACCTTTCTTCTAGAGAATAAGTTCACTAGAGGCACCATTGATAAAACATTATTCATCAAGACTGTGGGACAACATAAGCTCCTTGTTCAGATTTATGTTGATGATATCATCTTTGCATCCTCTGATCCAAAGTTGTGTGATGATTTACAAAGCTTATGAAGCTAAGATTTGAAATGAGTGCTATGGGAGAATTACAGTTCTTTCTGGGTTTGCAAATCAAACAACTGGATGATGGAATCTTCATCCATCAGTCCAAGTATTCCAAAGACTTGTTGAATAAGTTTGATTTACAAACCTGTAAGCCCTGTTCTACTCCCATGAGCAGCATCACACAACTAGATGTTGATCAGAAAGGTAAAGCGGTTGATGAAACCCTTTACAGATGTATGATTGGGTCCTTGATGTACCTTACAGCTTCTAGACCAGACATCATGTTTTCAACATGTGCTTGTGCTAGATTTCAGGCTGCACCTAAAGAATCCCATTTGATTGCAGTCAAAAGGATCTTTAGATATCTGCAAGGTACCCAATCACTAGGACTTTGGTATTCAGCTGGGCATTCATGCAAATTAGTTGCTTTCTCTGATAGTGACTATGCAGGATGCAAAGTCACCAGAAAATCCACTTCTGGTGGTTGCCAATTCCTAGGCAATTGTTTAGTTTCTTGGCAGAGTAAGAAACAAACATCAATTGCTACATCCACTGCTGAAGCTGAGTATATTGCTGCTGCAAGCTGTACCTCTCAAATACTCTGGCTTCAGAACCAACTTCTGGATTATGGCATTACTGAGACTAAGACTCCATTATTAATGGATAGTGCTTCAGCTCTTTGTATTGTTAAGAATCCAGTCCAGCACTCTAGGACCAAGCATATTGAGATCAGACATCATTTTATCAGGGGTTGCTATGAGAAAGGTCTGATTGATCCTAAGTTTGTGCCTAGTGCTGATGAGCTTGCAGACATTTTTACTAAGCCTTTAGATAGTGCCACATTCCAAAATTTGGTACTAAGGCTTGGTATGCTGCAGCTTGAATGATTTGACCTATGCTGGTACTCTTAGTTCACAACTACTGAAGAGCAAAGGTCAAATATAAGTACTGATGAGTAATTTAGTCTTCAGCTCTTTCACAACTACTGAAGACTAAACTGACTCAAAGTACTGATGTACATTATTTATTGAAAAACAACTGCTGTAGTGAAGTGGATTACAACTACTGATGTATGATTTTCAATAAATAAGTACTGAAGAACAAATTTTGCTCACAAGTACTGATGTGTAATCTTACAAAAATACTGAAGACAAAATTTGTTCACCAGCTCTGAAGAATTTCATCAGCACTTGTGAACATCTGATCATAAGAGCTGACGGCATATTTCCAAGAGCTGAAGGGTCGATGAAATATCTGAAAGTCAGCCAAAGAGCTGATGAGTAAGTGTGGAGGCTAGTATGAAACAACTGATTTGACGGAAACAGCTGATGAGTAATTTCTCATCAGCTGATAACAACAGCTGATGTTTCATGCACAAACAACTGAAGGACAAAACCATGTCTTCAGTAGTTCACAACTACTGACATCAGTAGTTCACAACTACTGAAGGCTAACACCAAGTCCTCAGTTGTTTACAACAACTGAAGCAATACCATGTCTTCAGTAGTTCACAACTACTGATCTCAGTAGTTCACAACTACTGATCTCAGTAGTTCACAACTACTGAAGGCTAACACCAAGTCCTCAGTTGTTTACAACAACTGAAGCAATACCATGTCTTCAGTAGTTCACAACTACTGATCTCAGTAGTTCACAGCTACTGAAGGCTAACACCAAGACTTCAGTTGTTACAACGTCTGAAGAAGAATACCAGGTCATCAGTAGTTCATAACTACTGAAGACTGACAGTAACTCTTCAGACGTTCACAACATCTGAAGGACAAAACCAAGGTCTCAGTAGTTTCAACTACTGAAGGCTAACACCAAGTCCTCAGATGTTACAACCACTGAAGGTTAAAACCACGTCATCAGCTGTTACAACAACTGATCACTAACACCAAAACCTTCAGTAGTTTTCTTTCAACCTTTACCTACCCTATAAATACCCCACCTTCAGAGCATTTACTCCTCACTTGACCTAATCCTTACAAACCTCTGAAATTCCCATACACCATTAATGGCGAACATGCAACTGAAACCTCGACACAACTGTGTCGCCCACCTTACAAAATCGCCATTATGGCCCAAGTTTCACCAAGCCGTCGATCTTATGAACGACTCACCATACAAAACGGCTTTTCTCTTGAACCCCACACTATACACCGACTCCTTGACGGAGTTTTGGACCAATGTCACCGTCCAAACCGGAGAGCAGAATGCCGAGGTCTCTCTCCGGTCCTCCGTCAACGGCAAACCCGTGGTTATCACTCCAGCTGCTCTACGCCAAACCCTAGAGCTGGATGATGCCACTCACCCAACTTCCTACCCCAAAGGTACCCTTGATCTCTCCTTCACATCTCATGACTATCAGGGTAACCTCTCCGCCTCCACCTTGTTGAAGAAACACTTTCCTGATCCTCAACGATTGATCTTCCACATGGTGAATGTATGTCTGGCTCCCAAGACCTCTTCGTGGGACCAGATGTCCACAAGGTGGCAGCAGGTATTGTATTCTATCCTTGAGAAACAACCTTTAAATTTTACTGATCTTTTATTTTTGGAACTCAAGGACATGGCCACAAAACCTTTTTCTAACCGTTGGAACTTGTATCCACGGTTCATAATGGCCATGATCGAATACCAGCTTCAGGCTGAGGGACTAGTTGGCACTGGGGTCCTGCCATGGCTGTTCAAGCTGAGGTATACTCCAGGCACAACACTGACCAAACACTAAAACAGGCTGGCCGGCTGCGAAAACCCACGCAGCTGGAACCCACAGCCTCCACCTCCAAATCCACAGTCCCCACCAAGCCAAAAGCCAAAAAGAAGCCTAAAAAGGCTACTCAGGGAGATGAGTCCCCTAAGGATGCCCCTGCCACACAAAGGCAGGATGTGCCTGCTGGTTCGATTCTCCCAGCAGGTACCACGACTCCACCCACCACAACCGCACAGGCTTCCTCTCAACAGGAGCCTGATGCAACCAATTTTGGGGCAACCACATTACTGGGGTCTTCCTCACTTGAGGAGGCTGCCATTGAAGAGCACAGTCCTCCCCATGTGCATACTGCTTCTAGCCCACATGCAGAGGAGACCGCCCCACTAAGCCCAACATTGGTTATAGCCAAAGTGCTGACTATCTGAGCACTCCACCCTCTCCCCAGAAACCTATTACCACTGGGGAGACTCCAACCGAAGAGGGGGTGGGCACAAGTGCTGATCAGAGCCCACAGCACAGAGAATCAGTTCACTCTCCCAGTGTGGCTAGGGAGAGAGAACAATCTGGTGAGGCTGCCACTTCCCCTGCATCAACATCTGAGCAGGGTGAAGCTGGTAACATCTCTAAGACCTCACCAGAGGCAATGGCCGATGATGGATCCAATCCGAAGGCCAGAAGTCCCCAGTACCATGAACAAGGGGCACATGTCATTACTGAGCCACACTCAGGACATGTTCATCCTGACAATGTCAGGAGGTCAGGTGATTCAGCTCATGCTGATGATGACCTGAGCTTCTTCTACGATGTAGTTGCTCAAAACACTATCCTTGAGGATGAGATAAGCAGACTCAAAGAGCTGCTTGCTCAAATGACTCAGGATAGAAGTCCATCTGCCACCACTACCCCACAGATGGCACCTTCACCCGAAGGTCTCACAAACACTGAGCCACTCCCACAAACTCAGCCACCAGCCCCTGCTTCTGGCACTAGCTCTCAGGGATAGAACCCCCCTGAGCAGCTGGATGCTATCCTCCAGAAATCCCTGCCTCTCATCACACCAATCCTTAAAGATATAATTATTCAAACCCTTGATGAGAGGCTTCCCACATATATACAACCCATGGTGGAGGTTGCCATATCTAAAGCTCTTGCTGATAGTCAAACCCCAACCAATGCAACCAAAAAGGGGGAGACATCAGTGCAAGACAAGAGGAAGAGGGGAGAGGAGGAGAAAGAGGCAGAGAGAAGAGGTGGTGGTAGAGAGGGAGTTGGCTGAGGAGAGTAGTAGGGTGAGGGAGAAGGGGAAGAGGAAGGTGAGGGAGGTAGAGCATATAGAAGTGGCTGAAATCCAAAAGGATTTCAGTATCACTGATAAGAATAAGGGAGAGGGAAAGAAGGTGGTTGATCCTGATCTAGCAGCCCTTGTCAAGGAGGCTGATGCTGAACATACCGTTCAATGAACAAAGTCATTGAACAGCTGTTCAGGCAAGGCTTTGACAAGGACACTGCCTTGCTAGATCAAGAGATCAGGAATATGGAGAGGAGAGAGATTGAGTACCGATGGACTACTCATAGCCAAGAGGAAAGACAAAAACTTGAGGCTATGAGTAGGTTCACTTCGAAGTACCTGGGCAGACCAGTCCTTGATGTTAAGGCATGGACCAGGGACAAACTCTTGGCAATAACCACCAAGATTTGTTCGGCTGGTGATTTTACAAAGGGACTGGTCGCAGAGGCCTTATCTGAAGCCGATGCTGGGAACAGGACACTGCTAGTCAAGCTAACCAAACCAGCCCTTATCTCTAGGCTGCTAGCAGTGCCTGCCAACACTCCCACACCAACAACCCAACCACAACCCACAAAACCAACTCCTTTACCACCAAAACCCGCAGCCAATGATCTACCCTTGAAGAAGAAGAGAAGGGTGCTGAGGCTGCAAGATGAAGAAGAGGATGATGAGGAGGATAGCCTGCCACTCTCAGTAGTTATACCTCTACGCAAAGCCAAACCACAAACCATCAATCCCACCTCACAGCAGGACACTGTGAACGTTAAGTTAGAAGAGGAGGAGCAGCAGAAAAGACATGATGAGGAAATGCTGAAAAGCATTGACAAATGTTATACTGCTACCACCTCTATAATAAACATGCAGAGAGAAGCTCTGAGGTTATTCACCCTCAGACAAACCTTTCAATATGAAAGGGAGAGGGTGAGAACTTGGCCTGACCCAAGGGTGGCTCACAGGATAGTCAAGAAGGACATGCCTGTGAGATACAAAAGCCAACTAAAGAGAATCGTAGATGAAGAGATCTCTGTGGCTATTGTAATAACACCCTGGGAAATAGTAGATGAATTCGAGAAAGCTTATAGAGCCGGCCAATCACCCTTTTCAATGCTAGATAAAGGGTGGTTAGGAAGGGTCTGGTCTATAAGAAGCTTGAGAATTTTCATAGGAATGAGCTCACTTTGTTGTTAGAGGGTAAACACCCTGATGAGTTTGCATATAGGCAAATCACAACACTTGAGCTCAAAAATGGAAGACAGGTCAAGTACCTCTCAGAGCTGTACGGTTGGGAGGGGTTATTCGAAGGTGAGCCTGAAGACCTGTCCAAAGAAGAACAATTGATCTTTCTTCAGGCTTACTGTAGAGAATCCTACCGGCTTGTACGAGGGAGGTAGATCTCATGGATGGGGCAACAGCTCTGTGTCCAATTCCCCAAGACAGAGCTCCCATCCATACTTAGCCAAACAAACACTTGAGACTACCTCTCTGGCCAGTGCTTATCTGGGTCAACTTCTAATCTGATCTAGAAGGAAATAGACCAATCTTTATGCCATCAATAAGTAGGACATCCAATAATTAGAGGTTTTGGCTGCATTGGTTCAGGGGGAGTTTGTTGGACCAAAAGAACCAATGAGCCAAGATCAGGAAAACCTCTAAGTCCCACATGCCACTGCTACAACTGCTGAAGACTCCCATCAGTTACAATGTTCTCTTGCTTGAATGTCAGACTCGAGAACATCTGAAGACTCTCATCAGCTATTGTGTTCTCTTGCTTGAATGTCAAACTCGAGAGCATCTTAGCTCCAGCCTTCTGCTGTTATGACAAAGTCTGAAGAACAAAGTATGAAGATCAAAGAACTGAAGAATATCAGCTGAAGACTCCAAAGTACTGAAGACCAAGTACTGAAGTCTGAAGTACTGATCTTACAAGTACTGAAGACTTCAAGTACTGAAGACAAGTACTGAAGAATCAAAAGCTGAAGAACTAAAGAACTGAAGACCTTCTACTGAAGCACAAAGTCTGAAGACAAAGACTAAAGACAACAACTGATGATATCTACTGAAGTCATCAGTTGTTATATCATCTGAAGCCAAGTCTAAAGACCAAGTACTGAAGACTCAGAGTTTGTCACAACAACTGAAGAAGTCTTCTTCAGTTGTTGTAGTGGTTTTTCTTTTCAGTAGTTTATTTTGTTTCAGTAGTTGTACAACAACTGAAGAGCATGTTCTTCAGTTGTTATAGTATCAGTAGTTATAAACGACTGAAGAGTTTGTTCTTCAGTCGTTGTAGGACTTCAGTAGTTTACTTTTGTCAGCACTTAGGAACTTTTGTAAGAAGATGTCAGTTGTTGACATCTTCAGTAGTTTTATGTTTTGACAACTGTAATTTGAATATTCAGTGATGTCAGAAAAGGACATCACCACCATGCTCTTGCCGCCTATATAAGGATGGCAAGCCATACAGTTTTAATTGCCGAAACGTGCGACCAATAGAACATTTATTGCTTCGCAGAACTCTTCTCTCTCTATGTTTATGCTTTAATTGCAATATCTTTTATGTTCTTGCTTTAATTGCTAATTAATATGCTAAATCCGCTGCAAACATAATCTAATTGATCAACACGAGAGGCTGAGATCCTGTCAAGAAGTAACAATTTCAACTCTCACATCATGATGGTTACATCTACATCATAGAAAAACCATCAATTAATCATAAGGAAAAGAAGTAACAATTTCTACTCATCAAACATAGAAATTAATATTAATAGCATGTTAATTAATTATTAATGTTAAAAAGATTATTAATACCGTTGTGGGTGTTGCCAAACGGCGTTCTGCACCACCTGCACAACATTTAGAGTAGTGCAAACATTTTCAAGATTTTCAACCAGGATATGCACTACCTTAACAATTTCTTTTCGCCCAAAATAAACAAGGAATTACAAGTTTTTATTTTCTATTAATACCGTTATGACCTGCACTGCCATCGTGTTCAGATATTAGAAGATTATCGAATCCATCCCCTAAATCCTGCAAGGATCTAGCCAAAGCTTCATCTATGGCGTCCTGTGTCATGACACCACCATTTCTTGAAGATTCACCTTCATCCACTAACAGATGAGCCCAATTGCTGATGTCATCATCATGGGTACCCCTATTGTTGTTTCGGGCACGTTCTTGAAATGAATGGTACATGCTAGCCTTTGACATATCGACCAATACCCATGACATATGACGTTAAAGATAAAGGTCTAAACTTTTTAAACTATATGATCTTGATTTATAATTACCTGCTGCAAGAGAACCTCCTCATAACTAAGACCATCATCATTTGGAAGAAACTATGATAAATTATCAGCAATTTCGTCGGGTACTCTAGAATTCAAGTAATGATCATGGAAGTCCACATTTCCACCCATGAATGCTGGTCAAATATAGAAACACAGCGACCCTAAAAGAATAAAAAAAGAAAAATTGATGAACAAATATTTAAAATGTCGGCCTCCTAAGGCTGCACTATTTTATACCAAGTCTAGACCTTTATGTTGTCTACTTGAATACAAAGAATGTAACATGTAATTTCATCAAAGTTAAGTTATAGAAAAACCTAAATATATGAAGCAACTGTTGAAACTCAGAATCACCAGGAAACAAAGCTTGTCTTCTAGACATTTCAGCTGTACAAAATCTAAAACCAAATTAGCAAGACTAAACAACCCATAATCAACAATCAAATCTTAGCACACTGATCTTTGAGACAACATTAGTTCATCAGTTTCATCTAGGTCATCTTTGAGAAGTTTGGTTGACATCAAACGTTATGAAAATAGCAAAGAAAAGCATCAGATTCATACACTTGGTAGAGAAAAACCCTATGGTGACAGACTCACGTGGTAGAGAAAAAACCTAGAAACCGCCGCCTCTCCCAGGTGTAGTGAGGTACCACCGCTGAAGACCGCCGCCACGTAGGGGTGCGACTATAGGCATTAAGATTAGAGGCACCGCTGGAGACTGCCACTCGAGACCGCCGCCGCCACCACTGGAGACCGCCGCTGTCCCGTTTCTCTCTGTATTTAAAATGGGTTTTAGTTAAGACCGCCGTTGTTCCGTTTCTCTCTCTATACCCTACAGATAATGTTTTTGAAAATTTGAATTCCCCCAAACTCCTTTGTGCTTTTAAGGTTGTACATAAAGCATTAACAATTGTACAACTCTTAATTTTAAGAGATTGTGTAAAATGACATGTTTGCCCTCCTCAAATGAATATATATAGTATAGATATGTATGTATATATATATGTATATATATGTGTGTGTGAAAAATCAAAAGCTAAACAAGGTATACAAAGGAAAATCAAAATACAAAAAATAAAATTAACGAACCATACTTATGGACCATACTTATGAAAAATCAAAAGCTAAACAAGGTATACAAAGGAAAATCAGGTGGTTATTCATGCTAATGAACCATACTTATGGACCCTACGCACGAATGAACCACATTATGGACCAGTCGCATGACTGAACCAGGTGACTGGATCAGTTGTATGACTGAGACATAAGATTGACTCAGTCGCATGACTGAACCTTCAGTCGTGCGTATGAGTCAGACGCATGAGTCAGTCGCACGACTAAACCATGCTAATGGTTCAGTCGTACGAATGGATACTGAAAACCTATAAATACCACGTAATTCGTGGAAAAACAAACACTTCGAATACTATCATACCCTAACTGTCCAGAGCGTCAAAGTTCGTCCATCCAAGTTCATAGTTCGTTCATGATCGATTCCAACTCGTTCTTAACGTTTGTTTCATTGTTAGATCGATCAGGTTGTTCGTTTTCACTGATTGGATTGCCAATCAAATAGAATTCCGCACTATTTGATCTAGTCTCACGCAGAATCCGTTAGTATTCCATACGAAAACAGTCCTAACAAGTGGTATCGGAGCTTTGGCTTGTGATTTTGCGTGGATTCGCTTAGTTTTGGTGTTAAAATTAACGTTTTCAATCAAAAGATCCACTTTTTGCTTCAAAAACGTGTTTTTGACGAGTGCAGGTGTTAAAGTTTTGATTTTTCAACATACGGCAGATTAGGGTTCTTGAAAAATTCGTATTTTGTGTCAAAGTGTTCAAAATTCGGCTTTTTCATACCACAACAGCCTCAGTCGCATGATTAGCTGAAAAGCACGACCGAATCTCATTCGCATAGTTCAATCGCACGATTGGAATCATTCGCATAGTTCATTCGCACGGTCAAGCTATTCCAGTCGGTTGACCTCAAGAGTACTCTTCATTCGCACGACTGAATCCAATTGCATGATTAAACTCATTCGCATCCTTCAATCGCACGATTGATCCTGTCGCCTTGCTCAATCGCACAAGTTAATCTGTCTTGTCTCAAATTTGTTAAAGTTTAAGCAATGGAAGATCAATTTGTTGCGTTTACTGCCGGAAAAGACTCACGTATCCAGAATCTTCTTCTTCTAGAGAATGAGATTGGGAATCGCAACAAACACCCGAAGTTGTTGACGTTGGATGAGTATCCTCAGTGGAAACAGCGGTTTGAGATCTACTTGAATGGAGTTGACCCCAATCTTTGGACATCTATAGACACTGGTTATACTGTACCAGTCAGTGCTAATGGGGTGAGGTTGATGTTAGGGGGTATGAATGAAGCTCAGAAAGTTCTACATAACGCTGAAAATAAAGCGTATGCACTGTTGACTCAATCTATACCTAAAGACATATTCCATCAATTATCTAAAAACAAGCAGTCAAAGAAGCTATGGGAGGCGCTAGAAAAGAGAAATGATGGTAATGAAACCCTGAAGGCACTGAAGGCTAAAGCTCTCAAAGAGGAGTGATAATTTCTCACCAATAGGAAATGAGAGCTTAGATGATATCATTGATCGGTTCTATCATTTGATAGGTGAACTGCATACTCATGGTGTGACCACATCGATGGAAGACAAAGTCTCAAGTTTTGTTGATGGTCTACCAGACAAATGGGATATGTTTGTGTCTAATCTAAGACAAAATGACACTCTTGCTACATTAGATATAAATGACTTCATCTTGAGGTTAAGGGAGGAAGAACTACGGCTGAAATACAAGTCTAAAAAAGGATCCTACGCTCAGAATCCTTCACTGTACAACTAGGTTCCCACTTCAGCTTCATCTGGGGCACCGCTTCAAACGGCATTCGTATCTAATTCATCTGCTCCTTCCCAAAGCAGTTCCTCGGGAAGCGAAGCGTTAGGTTCATCTAGAACCTAATATATAGTTCCTGATTCCAACCCTACCAAGCTGAAGACCGAGAATCTTGGAAATGTCACTTTGGAAGTTATGAAAGACCACATGGATCTTCTAGCAGTAGTTCTTCAGTCTTATGATGGGTTAGTCGTAGGTAAGATTGGAAACTATCATCTAGCCGATGAAGATTATAAGCAGGTAGATGAAACTGAGTTGGAGCGCATGGATATCATGTGGGCCTTAGCCAGTGCTATTAGAAGGGCTAAGTAGTTTTTGAAGAAGATGGGGCAGAACTTGGTTGCCACAAAAGACACTACATTTGGGTTTGATAAAACCAAGGTCACGTGCTTCAACTGTGGTGAAAATGGGCACTTTAAACGTGAATGTGTAAAGCCGAAGAAGACAGGTAATGGAAACCCTTTTCCTTCATTCAACCGTCAGGACAAAGAGAAAATTGGCACATCATCAAGAAAAGAGTCAAAAGCTATGGTAGCTCAAGGCGATGAAGGACAAGACTGGTCCTTCCGATTCGTATCTGAGGGAGAGTAAAATATTTCACAGGTTGATGATTTGGATGATGGATCTGAAAGTAAGGGAGACATCATAACTGAGCATGCACGTTCAAATATTGAAGAAGCTATGGATGTGGTAGATCATCTTGTTAAGGAAGAGTTGAATGCTGCAAACTCAGAATCTATAGTTATTGAAGAGTCTGACTCTGCTTTTATGGCCGATTCATCTAGTTCTGCACAGGTTGTCTGCTACAACGCTATCACTAATACCTGGATTATTGATATTGGGGCTTCCAGGAACATGACCGGGAATTCGTCTCTCCTTTTCAACGTCAAGCAAATTAAAAGGTGACATGTATCGTTCGCAGGCAACAAAGGAGGTTATATCTCTGCTCAAGGCAAAATGGGTAACGAGAAGGTAAAGTTTGACAAGGTCAATTGCATTCAGGAATTGCAAAACAACTTGCTTTCCATCTCCCAAATTTGTGATAAGGGATTTAAGGTTGTGTTTGACAATAAGAAGTGTTACATACTTAAGAAGGAGTACGTTATCCCGGAGGAGCAAGTTCTAATGTCAGCTTCAAGATATAATGACCTGTATGTCTTGGACCTTTCAAAAGCCTCCACAACTGAGTCTACTACTCAGTGTTTCTTGTCAAAAGCAACTAAAAGGGATTCAGTTTCCTGGCATAGGAGAATAGGACACATCAATCCTAGGAAGATGAATCATCTGGTTCAGAATGATCTGATGGGTGGAGTTACTGTCAAGAACTTCTAGCTTCCAGACATCTGTGTAGCATGCAAGAAAGGGAAACAGACAAAGAAGTCTCACAAGGCAAAGAAAGTTCATTCTATCGAGATTCCACTTGAGCTTCTACATATGGATCTGTTTGGCCCTGTGAGTACAAAGAGCATTGCTGGTGATTGGTACAGCTTTGTGGTGATAGATGATTACTCAAGATTCTCTTGGGTGATGTTTCTGAAAGCAAAGTCAGAGACATTTGAATCATTCAAACATGTAGTTACCACATTGGAGTCACACTACAAGCTAAAAGTAAGGAAAATACATTCAGACAACCGGAAAGAATTCAAAAATCAGTGGATGGAGGCGTTCTGTCATGAGAAAGGGATTGTTCATCAATTCTCTTCTGCCTATACTCCACAGATAAATGGAATTACTGAATGGAAGAACAGGGGCTTGATAGAAAGAGCAAGGACAATGCTAGCTGACTCAAAACTGCCTGTTCAATTCTGGAACGAGGCAGTGGCTAATGCGTGTTACACTTTAAATCGGGTCTTGGTGGTCAAACGTCATGAAAAAACTAGTTATGAGTTGCTCCAGCAACGAAACCCAATTTGGAGTATCTGGAACCATTTGGCGCACCCTGCATGCTGCTAAAGAAAAATCAGACTGGGATGTTCTATGAGAAGGCAGGAGAAGGTATCTTCCTCGGCTACAGTATACCAGACAAAAGGGTTTACAATAACTCAACTCGTCAGGTAGAAGTGTGGTGCAATGTTGATGTTCAAAGATACACCACCCCCTGCGGGAAAAGGACCTTCCTTTTTCTTCAACTCTGATGGATTTTTTAAATCCTTCAATCTCCCTTCTTCCCATTCTGATGATGTGTTGGCGACTCAAATGATGTACGATGTTCTGAACACTCCTACTCGAGACTCGACATCCTCGCCTTCATTAGAAGGTACTACTAGCTCTTCAGGGGGGGAACTAGAGATAAGTGATTCCTCTGATGATGAAGAAGCTGAATCTGAAAATGTGAACCAGGAGGAACAGTTTCCCACTGCTGAAAGTACACCTGCAGCTGATCATCAAATAATTGGAACTTCTGAACCCAGTCCTTCAACAGCCATACAAACTGAACCTGTGATTCCAAACCTGGATGATGAAGTAGCAGTTCCCACAACTGTTGGAACTTAGGATTAACGTGAATCATCCCCTGGACAACATCATCGGGGACATTCTCTCGGGAGTTCAGACAAGAAATCAGCTCTACACAGCTGATTATATGCTGTCATGGAAAAGGGATACATACACGATGGGGCATATCGATGTTTTGTGTCTCAAGTTAAGCCCAAGTATGTAAGTGAATCCTTAAAGGATGAGGCATGGGTAACTTCCATGCAAGAAGAACTCCTACAGTGCAAGAAGTTAGGTGTCTGGACACTTGTCGACAGGCCAAAAGGTGCAAAAGTGATTGGCACTAAGTGGATTCTTCGGTGTAAGAAGGATGACCAAGGGGTCATAATCAGAAACAAGGCTAGGCTGGTTGTTCAAGGGTTCAGGCAAGTTGAAGGAGTTGACAACAATGAAGTGTTTGCACCAGTGGCCAGGATGGAAGCAATTAGAATCTTCCTAGCCTATGCATCCTTTATGCAGATCAGAGTTTATCAATTGGATGTGAAAAGTGCATTCCTTCATGGTGAGATCCATGAAACAGTTCATGTTAGTCAACATGAAGGATTCGAGGATCCTTACCATCAGGATAGAGTTTATAAACTAGACAAGACTTTATATGGGCTCCATCAAGCCCCTCGAGCCTTGTATGAGAAACTCTCTACTCTACTGCTAAAACATGGATTTTGTAGAGGTGTAATTGACTGCACGTAGTTCATCAAAGAAAAAGATGGTGATTTACTATTGGTGAAGATATACGTGGATGAGATAATCTTTGGTTCCAAAAACGAAGCATTATGTAAACAATTCGAATCGGTGTTGAAAGTTGAGTTTGAGATGAGTGCCATGGGAGAGATGAAGTTCTTTCTTGGTTATAGGTTCATCAGACACCAAATGGAATCTTCCTGCATCAGACCAAATATGTTGGAGATATCCTTAGTCGGTTCGACATGGAGAATCCAACGGTTGCAGGTACTCACTTGCCACGAACCATGATGTGGCACCTGACAAAAATGCTGATCTAGTTGATGCCACTATGTATCGAGGAATGATTGGATCTCTCATGTACCTCACAGCTTCTCCTCTTGATATTATGTACGCCATGTGTCTCTGTTCCAAATATCAGGCAAAACCAAAAGTAAATCATTTGATTGGGGTAAAAAGGATCTTTCATTATCTGAATGCTACTCCAACGCTTGGGTTGTGGTATCCTCAGGATGATGACTTTGAGCTAACAGCGTATAGTGACTCAGATTACGGCGGTTGCAAGATGAATTACAAGTCAACATCTGTGGGATGTTAGTTCTTTGGAAGATGATTAGTCACCTGGCAATGTAAGAACCAGACGTCTATTGCTCTGTCAACATGTGAAACTGAATACGTTGCTGCGGCAAGCTGCTGTTCACAAATCATCTGGATTCAACATCAAATGCGAGACTACGGTTTGAAATTCTCTAACTGCAGCTCCAGGATAAACAAACTTGAATCAAATCATGAGAATTAGATCAAAATATGATAATCACAATCAAAACCCCTTTGATCTTCAATTAGATTGCTAATGATATCTTTACAAGTAAATCCCTCAATCAATTGGTCATGCAACCATTAACCAACACTAATGACAACTAACCTATTTATAGTCTAGACTAATATTCACTAATTGCACTTAACCCCCTAGACATAGGCTAATTAAAACAAAATTACATATTAAGCATAAAAATGACTAAAAACAAGAAAAAATATATTTGTTCACATAAAACATATTTATTACAATAAAACACCTAGTCATTTAAATCTTCAACGTCTTGTCTCGGTTCCACGTCTCGAATGTGTCGGGTTTGACTATTGCGTTGACTTTGACCGTTGACGTTGACTTTGTTGACTTTGACTGTGTTGATAATATTAGACTATCCTTCAGACCCAACAATATTCCCCCTTAGTCTACTATTATCAACGTCTTTCATCGTGATCAGCATCGATAAGTCAACTAAACTTGATCTTCAATTTGGTAAGCTTCAATCTCAATGTTGAGGTCCAACAATATTCCCCTAGACTGTTGTTACCCAAATTTTGTTACTGAAGATCTTTATCTCACAAGTTCCCCCTTTTTCTATGTTCCCCCTTGTCGTATGCATACTCTCAGTTATAACGAATACCGCTTTCTTAAATCTCTGACTGCTTCAGAAGATGTAGGAGGAGGATTCCTAGCTCGGTATCTTCTGTAAATTTGAGGAACAAGTTCTCTGGTCTGGTTCATTGCTCATGTGATGATCGGCCATCTCTTGTAGCACAATCTGCAACACAAACACAAACCATTCTACACATTTCTCGTTAGATCTTTTTAACAAAACAAATAAACCCGTCTTTATCTGTTTATGAAAACAAGCGAACCCGTGTTCGTTTGTGTGTGCAATTTCCCATGAAATGCATGAAATATGAGATGATTTCAATAGCATAATATGGAACACCTAAAAGAATTTTGAACCAAGAACTGAATCGATCATGAGATCACATCCTCAAGAAATACTTTAGCACAAAGATGAAATTAATCATCGACAAGTAATGAGATCACACTGATAACTGAATCTAATCACAGTCTTTGAATGATTTTGATATTATTAAACAGATCAATAACGATTGCCGATATGTTTGTCCACTTAAACCCATGCCCTATCTTTTTCAACAAGCAGCATATGATTCGTTAAGGTTCAATTAAGCACTTTAGAATGCTAGGACCCCACAATCATTTGGCAAAAACCCTCACCCAACCTCAGGATTTCTTGAATTTTGTTACGATCTTTATGAGCAAGGCTTGTGCATTAGTGTGCAACTGATTATCAACAGAATATTGCATTCTGTGATGAATTCATCGTTAGATGATTCGACACAACTAAGTGATGAGAGCTCCAGGTCAGTACTATCGTACAGCAGAGGAGATCATCATATTGTACCGGTGAGAGCTCCAGGTCAGTACTATCGTATAGCAGAAGAGATCATCACTCCAGGTCAGTACTTCCGTACAGCAGAGGAGATTAGCACTAACACAAGACACATAAATACACCAAACATTGATCAAAGATGTAGCTTATATGATTTGTATCATGTCGGGTGAAAGATCAATTCTCAATCCAATTTTTGTTGGGACTCAGTTTTCGTGCAGGCCAAAATGATTGCGTAAATCCGAACATCCTTAAGCATATATTTTAATTTAAATCATTATGTTGCTGTCTACTTTATTCTTCAGGATGAGTCTACAAAGCATATCATTAAAGAATCTGTTAGTTTTTCTATTATTTGCAATTAAAATTAAGATGCGAATCAGATAACAGCATCAGTTACTATCATTTCTCATTTTAAAATGCAAGTCATGCAAGAACAAGTATTTCAAGATGATATACACTCATTTCTCAGTCATCTCGAATCAAGTTCCCAGTTCTCTTTTCATTTCTATTCATTTTATATAATTTTGATATACTCTCCCCCTAAATTGTTATTTTAGCAAACCTATTTTTGTTTTTTTGTTTTATTAAATTTTTGTTAATATTTTTTATGGTTTTTTTTATATTTTTAAGACTGTACAAAAATAGAAATTTACCAAAGAAGGTCTTCCAAACTACACCGAAATAAAGATAAGAAATGAATTCTTAAGAAGTGTGCAGTGACTGTGAAGTGAGAACTGTGAGAGTGCAGATAAAAATCCAGATTGTGGATATAATACCATGACCTTAACCTGTTTGTTCCGCCTCAAATTTGAATTAGGAACAATCCCTGTCAGTAGACTGGATTACTAACAGTCCTCCTGAATTGTTCCTGCACTCATAAACAGATTATTAGAAAGAGGAACCCAGGCCATCGTAGCCCTGGAAGTTCCTTTTTCATCAAGATAAGTAACAAGCTTCTACACACAACCGTTTAAACAATCGAGGATTACGGTATCCTTCCTTTTAACTTGCTAATTTGTTTTGTTTCAATTAACTTGGATTTGAATGAATTAAATTTGGAAATCATTTTCTGTTTAAGACTAGAAGGAAAAGAATTTGGTTTTGATGCTTTGGTCATTTTCATCTTTGTATCATATGAAACCGGCTTCACATGAAAAGGTTTGGATGGAGGGTTTTTCATCCAACCATTCAAAGATGTGTGTTGTTTACCTCTTGATCCAGAGAAGCAATCCGTGTTGCCTTTACCGTCTGGAACATTCTTTTTAGACTTACATTTGGAGAAGCAATTTGTTTTGCCTTTACCATCTTTAGCAAGTCTTTGAGGACATTTCTTTACCACATGACCTTCTTTTCCACACTCAAAACAAGCCTTGAATGGCTTTTGATGCTTGACTGAACCGTGTGATGTAGATGGGGATGAGGATTGCTTTGAGCTTGTAGTAGATTCTTGCTTGTTTTGAAGTTTCCCGTGCTGAACAGGGAATAAGATCTTCACTGATTGACTGGGTTGTTTTGCAGTTGGAGAAGAGATCCATATTGGTCTTGATTCAGCTTTTGGAAGCTTTTGAGACTTGACATTGTCAGGAGATATCTTGATCTGTGAGGAACCAACACGCTCCTCTGTGTTTGATTCATCATCTGAGCTTGTCCAGTCTCGTATACACAAATCAGCTTCCAATGGATCTTGATTGACACCTCCTATTGTGTTGGCATCGGTTATAGGATTCTGATTGCCTGACGATTCGATAACTATTCCTTCTTTGACAAACCTGACTGGAACAAACGAAGGAATATTGCCTGTTTTGAATTTGTTGAAGAAGGTTAGAGAAGTAACTGATATTGGTTTTGGAGCATCAGAGGTGGAATCATCATTAATCTTCTTATCAGACCCCTGCCTCTGGAATCCCAAACCTACTGGAAAATCCTACACATCTCTAACCTCTTGAAGATTAACATAGCTTGAACCTACATTTAAACTATTAATGTATGCAACTTTAATCAAATCATTTGTAGGATGAGGTCTAGGGATTGGTGAATAACATAAAGTAGAAGGGGGTGGAACTGAATTAAATACAGTTTCACCATCAGATTTATATCCAATCCCATGTTTTATCCGCGCCCCTTGTTGTTTAGCAATAAGCTCATCCTTTTTCATTTGTGAAAGAGTCTATTTATCGAGCTTCGTTTGAAGCTGAGTCATTTCAAATTGAGCTAGAACTGCTCTTTCTCTTAAAATATTAATTTCCGAATTTCTTTCCAAAAGATTTCTTTTCAAAAGATCAATTTCAGCTAATGCTTCATTAAGTTTCTTTGGAAAAGCAATTTCATTCTGCTTGAGTTCTTTGTTTATGGTTTTTAATCCTTCTAGCAATAACCTATTTGCTTTATAGATACCAAATAAACGAATTTTACAAGCAGAAGAACACATATCCTGAACTGTCCCATATGGAAGTGCCATGACAATTCTTTCAGCTTCTAAGGCTTTCTCGCAGTTGCAGACCCTTGTGTTTCTTTTATGTTCCTCTTCCTTGCCCTTTAGTGTCTTTTTATCCTTAGTTTCCTTCTTTCCTTCATCATTTTTCTCAGCTTCAATAGCATCAGTTCTCTTATAAACATGTTCACTTCCATTACCAGCTCTCAAAGCTTCACAATTCTCTTTTACAGTCTCTCTGATTTCAATAGTTGAATTAGAATGAATTTCCATTGACTTTAACCTCTCAATCATCTCGGTTTTGTAATCAAGAATGCTTGTCGCAGAAGAGATAATAGATACATTCATTCTGTTAGTTTGAGATGGAAAACAGCTTGATGAAATTCTCTTCTCTTGATATCCAGCTCAGCAGATTTCAGCTTATTGATCACATCTATCAACTTGTAATCAAGAAAATTTCTTTCCTTTTTAAGCATTTTAACCTGATAACTCCACTCGGGTGGAGGAGATTTAAGAAGCTGTTGAACTTGTTCATAGTTGGTGAGTTGGGGGTCATGCTTCTTCAGATTATTTGCCACAGATATAAATCGATCAACAAAATCAGACAACTTTTCATTCTTCATACCTGCAAAACTGTCAAACCGGCTTTGAGCCGTTGTGAGATTATCTGATTTAAAGTCTTCTGAAGATAACATTTAATTAAAGATTTTGAACAATTAAACGACCCAAAAATATCTTTCCTAAAAAGTTTAAAATAATTCTCCCCCGGGAAAAATATTTTTTTTTCTTTTTTTTTATAAGCCCAACCTTTTTTTTTTAAAAATGCAGCCTAATATTTAATCTTTACTAGCCCAACACTATCTTTAAATAAGCTCAACCCAACCTAATTATAAACTTGTAATTAACCTAACTGTTATTTGTTAGCCCAAGTATTAACCTTTAACAAGCCCAAAATTTTCTTATCCAAACCCAATTTAATGAGAAAAGCCCATTAGCAATATAAACCCTAACCCTAATCCTTTGAACATATCAAGATCTAAACATCAGCTCAAGCCTCAATCTCTAGTCGCTCTCTCTCTCGTATGTCTTTTAACACACACACCCATCTCAAAACACTTTATATTCTCTCCTTAAATCACTTTGCTTCTCAACAGATCCCACTTTTCACTCCTTTGATGACAGATCCCATAGTCCACATCCATAACATTTAACCATTCTTTTCACCACCCAACACACACACACACACTTAGAGAGAGAGAGAGAATGATGATGGTGGTCGGGAGATGGAGACACAGAAGCCTTAATTGGTGGCCGTCAAATCGTAGTGGTGACACGGTGGAGATGCGGCTGTCGGCCGCCAAAGGCGGCGGCGCATGAAGATGATTCCGGTAAGTGGATTACACCAACGACTCGTAGAACTCGGTAAGCTGATCACGGTGGTGGTGTTGGTATACTCCAGAACCCGAAGATGGTGCAACTATAGTGTCAACTCTGGCGGGTCTCCGGTGACAAGTAGGTGGTGGCGCTCCGGCTGACGCTGCTCCTGCTGCTTAACCTTTAAGATTCAGCTTGTTCGATTAGGCTGACGCATAGTGATATCCGATCAGCGGTGGTGACGATGCTAAAGTTTCTGAAGCCCAACAAGGCGGTGGTGGTGCTCAACGGCCGTTTTGCCGCCCAGAAGGTGGTGATCGTTAGGCAGTTCGATGATGGAACCCTCGACCGGCCGTACGGTCACTGTCTGGTCGCCGGAATCTTAAAATACCCGAAGAAGGTGATCCGAAAGGAGACGAACACAAGGTTTGAGGTCAGGGTTCTTTTTCTACCTTTCTGTTCCTTTTAGTTCCGATGATGGTGACGGTGGTAGGCTATAACAGGTAGGGTTTTGGGCGCAGTGGTGGTAGTGGTGGGGCTGTGGTGTGTGTGCGGCGGAGATGGTGGCTACGATGGTGGCTGTGATGGTTATGGTTGGGATTTCAGGTGGTTAGGTGGGTTAATGGTGGTGGTTGAAGTTTTAACAGCAGCAGGAAGGTGGTGCGACGTGATGGTAGAGGTTGCGGGTGCGGGTGGTGGTGGCTGAAGGTTCGGGTTTGTTATTGATGGTAATGGTTATAATTTCGCAGAATGATTCTTATAGTTTTGCAGCCCCTTTTGTTATAATTTTCCTGATTTTTCTTTAATTTCGCAGGTTAGTTTCGCCGGAAAATATGCAGTTTCGCCAGAATAGTTTCGCCGGAGTTGCAGTTTCGTCGGAAAAGTACAGTTTCGCCAGAAAACGTGCGAAACTGCTAGTTTCGGCTGTAATTTCGCCGGAAACTTTGAACTTTCATTAAGAATGATGCTAGTTTCGCCGGATGAAGACTTGAAGGTTTTCAAGGCTGCCAAGAACACAAAGAACACACACACTAGTGTGTGTGAGAGAAACTTTCAGATCTGAAGTTTTTCATTGATTTTTCTTGTACAAACAATGATGTAGATTCAATATATGTTGATTATAGTGATAGATCTGATGTTGTTGATGTTGAATTTGTAGAAATTTGAACTCAGATCTACTTTCTCTCTCTAGAACCCCAGTTTCTCTCTCTAAAAATTGATGAACATCTTCAAAAAATCAGCAACAATTTCTTCAATTCTTCAATGCATTTTGATCCAAAATGGCTCTAATACCATATTGTAGCTCCAGGATAAACAAACTTGAATAAAATCATGAAGAATTAGATCAAAATATGATAATCACAATCAAAACCCCTTTGATCTTCAATTACATTGCAAATGATATCTTTACAAGTAAATCCCTCAATCAATTGGTCATGCAACCATTGACCAACACTAATGACAATTAACCTATTTATAGTCTAGACTAATATTCACTAATTGCGCTTAACCACCTAGACTTAGGCTAATTAAAACAAAATTACATATTAAGCATAAAAATGACAAAAAACAAGAAAAAATATATTTTGTTCACACAATATATTTATTACAATAAAACTCCTAGTCATTTAAATCTTCAACGTCTTGTCTCGGTTCCACGTCTCGAATGTATCTGGTTTGACTATTGCGTTGACTTTGACCGTTGACGTTGACTTTGTTGACTTTGACTGTGTTGATAATATTAGACTATCCTTCAGACCCAACAATATTCCCCCTTAGTCTACTATTATCAACGTCTTTCATCATGATCAGCATCGATAAGTCAACTGAACTTGATCTTCAATTTGGTAAGCTTCAGTCTCAATGTTGAGGTCCAACACTAACACCCCTATATTTGTTGATAATCCTGCTGCTATTGCTGTCACCAAAAATCTGGTCCAACACCCCAAAACTAAACACATTAGAATTAAATATCACTTTATACGTGACTGTTTTGAAAAACAATTAATCGATGTTGTTAAAATTAACACGGATTTACAACGCGCCGATCTCTATACAAAAGCTTTTGATAAACCTCAATTTCATTATCTATTAGAGGTTAATGGCGTTAAAAAGAAAGATGATATGATTCCAGACAAATCAAGTTCATAGTCCGTCTCAATGATTTATTTTTTTAATTTTATTTTTCTTTATTTTTTTATTTTTATAGTCTTTAAAAATTCAAAAACACAAAAAGATTTTTTTTAGAATTTTAGGGGGAGTTTGCTGATACATTGTTCCTAGTTTATGTTCTTCAATGTAAATGTCTTTCATTTCTTAAGCATATGTAATAAAATGTTTAATGAACTATGATGCGTGTTTTGATGTTGAATTGTCTTTGTTTATATCATATTCATATTGTAATTGGGATTACTTATATTAAGAACATTTTTTATAGGTTTGAGGTTGTTGTACGTAGTTCTGATTCAATAATGATTCAGAAATGTGTTTAATTTAGTCGGGTGGTTATTCATGCTGATGGACCATACTTATGGACCCTACGCACGAATGAACCATACTTATGGACCAGTCGCACGACTGAACCAGGTGACTGGATCAGTCGTATAACTGAGACATAAGATTGACTCAGTTACACGACTGAACCTTTTGTCGTGCGTATGTGTCAGACGCCTGAGTTAGTCGCACGAGTGACCCATGCTAAGGGTTCAGTTGTACGAATGGATACTGAAAACCTATAAATACCACATAATTCGTGGAAAAACGAACACTTGGAATACTATCATACCCTATCCGTCCAGAGCGTCAAAGTTCGTCCATCTAAGTTCATAGTTCGTTCCTCGTCGATTCCAACTCGATCTTAATGTTTGTTTCATCGTTAGATCGATCAGGTTGTTCGTTCTCACTGATTGGATCGCCAATCAAATAGAATTCCACGTTATTTTTTTATTTAAGTTTTCTATATTTTCTTTTATTCTTTCTGTCATTAAAAATTCAAAAACACAAAAAGATTTTTGGTTTAAGAATTTTAGAGGGAGAATAGTTTAGTTTCAGTAGTTAGTATGTAATTACTTAAAAAAGGGGGCGGACAGATAAGCTGAAAAGCAAAGACATCAAATCGGTGAAATCGATTCAAGTTTATGGAAAATGATAGTACACAAGCATCGAATTGTTTGGGACACCAAAAGGATTTAAATGTTCTAAAATGTTATAGTCAAAGTTTTAGAAAATTATAAGTCTAAGAAGTCAAAGGCAAATGAGTTGAAAAATGATAGTAAGCTAGTCTGCTACTGTGGTTACATAGAGAAAGTAGATCTAGGGGCTGCTAGTCCATTATATGATGTGTCGGTAGATTCAACACAATAGACTAGTAGACTTCGTTGGTGAACAAATTAAACTCAATCATTCAACAGGCTGTGGGCTTCCATCTCATCCCTGGTTAACACAATCAACGGATTTCCTATAAGGGGTGAAGAGCAAAATGAACGCCACAATGTGTGCGAACAACCATAAAAATGAGCAAAATGCATGAAAAATGTGAAATGCAATCAAGCTAATGAGTGATGTTGTTGGTGCGTTATATGTAGAATAAAATTGCTTTAACAAGAAGATAGGTTGTGTGCCTCTCTGTTGTGCGATGGCACTGACCTGCGGATAAGCACAATCTAAATATTCTATAATTCATTGTTCTTTGCGCCTCTCTGTTGTGCGATGGCACTGACCTGAGGCTTGGCATCTCTTTGAAAGCTCTTAGAATAGTTTCTTCTTGTCAAAAACCCGTAGACCGCTCAAAATTCTCCTGAGAATAGTTGATTACCATATAAGAGTGGGTTCCACAAATGCTTGTTGAAATAATAAACCTAAATAATCACCAATGTATGTCAAAAATCTGTGTATGGATTTAGGGGACAAATATACTGACAATCATCGTGGCAGCATTCTCTGATGGTCAAATCAATGTGTGCTACATAATAGTTCTAGCATGATTTCCTGTTAGTGCTCCTGACTCTTAGATAAATAAAACTCTGTAATTGGAAAATGTAACATTCTTTGGATCTACATAAATATAAAAGGTCCCAAATGATTACGTTTATACCTGTATGATTCCATAAGAATCTTTCTAGATAAGATGAAAATGCTTGATGTAGTTATGCTCAAGGGGAGAAACCGTTTAAGGAGAGTTAAAATGTTTTCAACCCACCTCAAATTAAAAATACTAAAAGATTGTCTTAATTTAGTTTGTTTAAAGTTTTTCTTAGTTTTATTTATGTTTGTATCGAGTCGATGTCGGACTATGTAACAAGAGGAAATATGTGAATGTCACAAATTGAACCGAACGTTATCTGATAAAAGGTTGTTTCTAAAATGTTAAAGGATCACATCTGAGGTGATCACAAGGTTTTAAAGTTAAAAGGATCACGTCTGAGGTGATCAAACAATTTTGATTAAAAGGATCACGTCTGAGGTGATCAAAAGTTTTAGTTTAAAGGATCATGTCTGAGATGATCAATGGTCATTATGTTATATATTAAATTCAAGTTTTTGAATGGTTGGGAAAGGTGAAGTCAAACTCGTAAGTATGAGCCAATCGCGTGATTGGATCGTAAGTATGAGCCAATCGGACGATTGGATCATAAGTATGGACCAATCGCACGATTGGACCATAAGTATGAACCAATCGCACGAATGGACCATAGTAGGAGCCATTCACACGATTGGACCATGAGTATGGGTGAAAGTATACGATTGGATTACAAGTATAAACCAATCATAAGACTGGCTGAAAGAGTCTAGGTCAGCCGTACGACTGAACCTCAGTCGAAAGAATGAATCATGCGTATGGGTCCAGTCGCATGACTGAAACACAAACCAGTATAAAAAGGGACTCAGTTAGTCGTAGTCCTACACTTGATTTCAAAAAGCTCTCAAAACCGCCGATTATCATACCCAACCTTTTTCAAATTTTCTCCTCTATTGAATGATTACTGCCTTACAAACCGATTACTTTCCATCTACATGTATAGTGAGACTGAAAACATGCGAAATAATAATATCAAATCGATCCAAAATGTCCGAAACTATTAAAACAAGAACTGAAACTAAAAAAACTAAAATAGAACACTTAAATGAACCTAAACATGCATTTAAAAGATAATAAGTGTAAAATTGGGTCCTTGCGCGTCTAATGAATCTAATCAGAGTGTAAATGACTAATTTGACAAAGATTCAAAATATTGGACTCACATAGTAGGGTATGCGAAAGGACATATGGATGAACTTCAGTCGCACGATAGAGCCAGACGCACCATTCAATCGCACGATTGAATCGATCGGTGACTTAGTCGCATGACTGACTCAACCGCATGTCATTACATACGACTAAGTTCAGTTGGAGGCTCAATTTAACGACTGAGTTCAGTCACATGGTTCAATCGTACGATTGAACTAGATGGGTAAAATCTGTTCTAACTCACATGTTCTCTCTTGTGAACGGATCTAACGTGTTTGTTACTTATGTTGCGGCAAAATTGCTGATAGATGGACGATGAGCACGAAGCACAATATCTGTACTTACCTCGATCCTACGTTTAGGGACACTTCAGAGTTTGTTGGCATCATAGATTTCCTTCGACAATCGAGGATATATAGAGCTATTTCATCTCCATGCACACTGTACAGATCCATACAGCATGCTGTTGCAGATTGCTTAGTCGAGCCATATAGGATTCGAAGTTCTATCTTCGGACTTGATATCAACATAGGGGTGGATGATGTTGGATCATGATAAGGCTGGTGCAACCAAATTCACTTCATAGTCACTTTTGGTACTACATCTAAGGGCTTCCGAAGTCAAGCAAGAGATCTTCCGAGAGTCTAAGGAACAACAGCTGAAGACATCTTCTGAAGGCAAAAGCTGAAGTCAACTACTGAAGACAACAACTGAAGCCAACAGCTGAAGATATCTTCCGAAGACAAAGTCTGATGAAAGAGCTGAAGACAAAGTCTGAAAGCTTCCGAAGATAAAGTCTGATGAAAGAGCTGAAGACAAAGTCTGAAAGCTTCCGAAGATAAAGTCTGATGAAAGAGCTGAAGACAAAGTCTGCTTCCAAAGACAAAGAAGACTCCAAGCTTCGGAAGAAGCAGTCTTCCGAAGTATAAGTGCCTTCGGAAGAAGTTATTCTTCCGAAGCACTTTATCATTCGGAAGACAATGCTATGTCCAGCAGATAAAGGTATGGTCCCTGTCAGTCCGCATGCAGACCTCTGACACAGCATGGGTGACACAGCATGGGTTCTTCCTAAAAGACCATGCTGTTGACCATACTTTATTCTACTGCTCACCTTTTGATGATAGTACATGTTACCAACTTTAGTTGGTAGCATGGGTAAGTCAGGGACATGTCCTGACTACCAACTCTCAGGCATGCAAAATGTCTGAAAGACCTCACCTAGAGTCTTGTAGTATAGATGTAAGGTTAGAGGTGTCCAGCTGGAATCAAAGTATTCCCGGCTGTAGGTAGTATTATATATCTTCTCCATGTAACTCTTTAGATAAGCGATTTGAGTCCAAGTGTCTTGTAATCCTTTGAGTTGAGAAGCAATATATAAAAGTACCTTGAAAATTACTTGCTGTGTTAATTTTCTTACTGCTTGTTACTTGTTATATTGTGATCAACTCTTCCTAAAGACTGCTTGCCGAGTGTTGATTCACAGTGAGTTGAGAGAAAAAACCACCCGAAATCAATCCTGCAATTGGTATCAGAGCACCAGGCTCTTGATTGTGAGATCTTACCATCCTAATCAACCTGTTTTTCACTCCTCACCACAATCCACTCACTCAAATGGCTGCTCTCTCCAAGGCTGATATGGAAACTGGTACCTTGACCAAGTCCCCCATGATCACCCCTGAAGATTTTGACACATGGTGTATCAGGATGGAAGGCTTCATCAAGTGTCAAGATTCAAGGATGTGGGACTCCATTGTCAACGGTTCTTTCATACCAAGCACTACATCTGCCACTGGTAATCGCATCATTCCAAAAGATGTTGATGATTACTCAGAGGAAGATAGGAAGAGAATAGAGCTAGATCAAAGGGCTATGACTTGTCTCCAAACTGCTCTTCCCAACTCCGTCTACAGACGCTTCAAGAAGTGCAAGACTGCAAAAGATTTATGGGAAGCTTTGAAGCTGATGTATGAGGGATCCAAGGAAACTCAAGAGAACAAGAAAGATCTCTTGAAGCAGCAGTTTGAGAACTTTACTTTCAAGGCTGGTGAGACCTTGACTCAACAATACTTCAGGTATGTTGAGCTAGTAGATACTCTGGCGGATATTGGAGTAGCTCTTGAGAACAGAGACATAGTTAGGAAGTTCATGTCTTCTCTTCCTAAACTATGGACTCACTACTGTGTTGTCATCAAGAGAACTTCGGACCTTAAGACTCTTTCTCTTACTGAGTTGTATGGTATCCTAAGTGCATTTCAGATGGAGATGAACATGCAGAACTCCTCTGATCACTCCAATAACCAACTGAGTTCAGCCCTTCATGTGGTTGAAAGGGAAAGCATAGAGCCACAGCATCCTTGCTATGCTACCCTAACAACTCACATACTGGACCCTTCATTACTCTACCTGAGACTCCAAAGTCTCAAAAGGTTCAACACAACTCCTTTCAGGATAGTTGTGCCTTCGTCTCTGGAAGTGGACACTCTGGTGATTTTCAATACTGCTTTGATGATCTTGAGTGCTTCAATCCAGATGACGTGGAGTACATGGACATTGTCCAGCAGATGGCTCTTTTAACTTACAGAGCGAAGAAGTTCTTCAAGAGAACTGGAAGGCAATTCCCTCAAAACCCAGTCAACAGCAAGTTTGGGTTTGATAAGAGCAAAGCAAGGTGCTACAACTGCAACCAACTTGGTCACTTTGCTAGGGAATGCAAGGCTCCCAAGAACAACCCGGGAACCCCACAGGCCTCCACACATCCCACTGCCCCCAAGCATGAAGAAAAGTCAACTGAAACAGCTGCTGTTGCTCAAGAAGTTGACTGGAGCTTCATGGTACAGGATGTGACTCCCGCTCAAGCACTCATGGCCGGAACAGATGATGATCAGGTATATGAACATCTTTGTACTGCTGCCTGTATTGCTAAAGTTAAATTGTATAAGGATTACATTTCGGAAATCAGATCTGAGGTTGAGTCTTTAAATGTGCTAAAATCTGACTTTAAAAGAGCTGAATCTGACTATCAAAGGAAAATCGATGAGTTAGAGAAAACTGTGTCTCTTTTAAAACATGAAAAGACTAATTATAAGACTCAAATCAAAGATCTGATTTCCAAACTTTCTGAAGTTCAAGCCCAGTTAGTCACAGCTGAGGCTCAGGCCAGGAAGCAAGCTATTGCTGAGCAAAGCTTCCAAACTATTCTTGCATCAACCTCTCATTCCAAAATGTTTTATCAAAACAAAGAAGGGTTGGGAACCAGTGAAATAGCTCCACCACACTCTTATGAGTCTATTAGACTACCTAGATGTGGTACTAAAGAGCAAGAGGTTCCAACTGCTGACCCTTCTCCATTGGAACTAGAGGATGAAGCAAAAATAGTGGCCTCCACAGGGGAGAAACAGCAGGATACACCCATCTCCACCTGTGATGACCAAATCCTGACCACCAAGGCAAGAAGAAGCAGAGCTAAAGCTGCTAGAAGGACTGCTAAGAAGGTTGCAGAGTCCAAGCTTAAGTTCGATCCTAAGCAAAAGGGTGTCTTCATTTCTGCCGGATTTCAAGTGGTAGGTACTCCTGATTCAGGAAAGGAGTGTAGTACCAGCACTCCTGTCCTACTGAAGAATCAGAAGTTGAAAGGGAAAGTTGCTGATGAAGAGAAGAAACCCAAGAAACAGCAACCTGCAAATTCCCAGAAGACTAACATTGCATGCATAATGTGTGGCTTGCACAACCACATGGCTAAAGACTGTTACTACAATCCAGCAAGCACACATTATGCAAATAATGTTAGAAAAGAAGTAGTCAGAGAAGGTTTCTCAGTTGGACCACTTCAAAAGGTCCAAATGATGAAAAAGGGAAAGTTGGTCTCGGAAGCCAAGTTGCTTTCAGAAGAAACTGCTTCTTCCGAAGGGAAAGTGGCTTCGGAAGCCAAACCTTCTAAGGTTCGGAAGAACAAGAAGGGTCCCTTGAAACCATCTCAGAAGAAGACTACTTCGGAAGAAAAGGTGGTGAAATCTTCTTCCGAAAAGAGAGAAGCTTCGGAAGAAGACCATGCTGCAAAAGCTTCAACAAGCTCATCTTCAAAGATCAACCAAAGGATGGATTGGAAAATCAAGGAAGATGCTGCAGCCCAAACCTCTTCTTCATCAACGACCTCTATTGAACCCCATTGCATATCTTTCGGTTCAATTACGTCACTATCTTTGGAAGAGCCCAAGACCTGCAAGGATTGGGCTTCCAAACAAAACTAACCATCTCATCTTATGTGCAGGGACATCCATTTGACAAGAACAACAACATCTGGATTGTAGATAGTGGATGCTCCAGGCACATGACAGGAACAGATCTCTCCTTCAACAATTCCAGAACTTTGATGGAGGGCCTGTCCAATTTGGAGGTGAGGCCGGAGGATATATTTCTGGCAGAGGAAGTATATCCAACGGCAGAATAAACATTGACAAAGTTCACTTTGTCAAACAGCTTGAACACAATCTGTTAAGTGTTTCTCAATTCTGTGACCAGAAGCATCAAATGCTTTTCACAGAACATGAGTGCATTATCCTCAGACCAGGGATGACAATTCCTCCGGAATTGGTGCTTCTCAGATCTCCCAGGAAAGGGGATATGTACAAGCTAGATATGAACAAGGCTTCTCCTATGGGTGAAGTATCATGCTTTCTTTCCAAAGCTGATAGTGATGAGTCAACACTGTGGCATAAACGCATGTGTCATGTGAATTTTAAAACAATGAATAAATTGTCTAAAAATAACTTGGTACATGGTTTGCCTAAAAAGGAATTTTTCTGCAAAGATAACTGTGTTGCATGCCTGAAAGGGAAACAACACAGATCATCTCATAAATCCAAATGTGTTAACTCTATCACTACTCCATTACACTTATTGCACATGGATCTTTTTGGTCCCACAAGTATAATGAGCATTGGAAGGAAATCATACTGCCTTGTGATCGTTGATGATTTTACAAGATTTACATGGGTATTCTTTTTAAGAAGTAAAGATGAAACTGCTGAAACTTTAAAATCTTTTATTCTTAAAATAGAAAATCAAACTGATCACAAGGTTAAGATTATTAGAAGTGATCAAGGGACTGAGTTTAAGAACTTCGTTCTTGACTCATTCTGTGACTCAAAAGGGATTGCCAGACAATATAGTGCTCCCAGAACTCCTCAACAAAACGGTGTTGCTGAGAGGAGGAACTGGACACTTATTGAGGCTGCTCGGACCATGTTAGCTGATTCAAAGCTGCCTCTAACATTCTGGGCAGAGGCAGTCAGCACTGCATGCTATGTGCAGAACAGGGTTCTTGTAGTAAAGCCCCATGGAAAAACCCCTTATGAGTTATGGAACAAGAGGCCACCGTTCATTGGCTTTCTAAGGTCCATTGGCTGCAGGTGTACCATACTTAACACAAAGGACAACTTGGCAAAGTTTGCTGAGAAGTCGGATGATGCTATCTTTATTGGATACTCTTCTAGCTCCAAAGCTTATAGAGTATACAATATCAAGAATCAACAATTTGAGGAGTCATCCAACATAGTTGTTAATGAGCACACTCCTTGTGTTAGGGGGAATGGACCTGAGTATATATTTGATTTAGAATTGTTTCCAAACTATTCTAAACCATCTTGTGAGAATGTTTCAGCTGGAACAGGTGCTCAAAATGATGCAGGACAACTATATGAGCTTCCCAGACCTCTTCCAAATTCTCCAAGAGCTGAAAGGCAACAAGCTTCAACTATTCACAGATCTGATAGTGTGAATATCTCAAGAAATAGTGAAGCTTCAACAAGTGAATCACTTGATCAACCTCAAAGTTCTTCAGGTGATCCACTACAACACCAGGTTGAGGGAAGTGGTATTCTGAAGGAACAGGCAACTGTTAATACTACTTCACAACCAACCATTGATGATGTTTCCCAATCATTCAATCAGTCCTCATTGAATGACTCTGAAACAGCAGTTGGACAGAGTGATCCAATTCCTGATCAGAATATGTCTAACCTAGACTTATCTCTGCAATTGGAAGTGATTCCTCGTCTTAGGATTCACAACACTCATCCAACTGAGAACATCATAGGGAATGTCTCTGAGGGTGTGAGAACAAGAGGACAAACTCATCATGGGAATGTCTGCTTGTACTCATGCTTCCTGTCTCAGATGGAACCAAAGAAGGTAGAAGATGCCTTAAAGGACAGTAGTTGGGTTGAATCGATGCAGGAGGAGCTGCTTCAATTCAGAAGACAAAAGGTCTGGAATCTATGCCCACTACCATCTGGTCAAGTACCCATAGGCACTAAATGGGTATTCAGGAATAAGAAAGATGATAGAGGCTTGATTATCAAGAACAAGGCAAGACTAGTAGTTCAAGGATACACCCAGGAGGAAGGAATCGATTATACTGATGTCTTTGCACCTGTTGCAAGACTTGAGGCAGTTAGGATCTTCCTTGCTTATGCTGCATCCAAGAACTTCACAGTCTACCAACTTGATGTCAAGTGTGCCTTTCTATATGGGGATATAGATAGGGAAATCTATGTGTGTCAACCTCCAGGATTTGAAGACCCACAGCACCCCAACTATGTGTGCAAACTGGATAAAGCTCTATATGGGCTGCACCAAGCACCTAGGCTGTGGTATGAGACCTTGTCTCAGTTTCTCCTGAAGAATGGATACACTAGAGGTACCATTGACAAGACTCTTTTCATCAGAAAGAGTGGAGAAGACATTTTGCTTGTACAAGTCTATGTTGATGACATCATATTTGGTTCTTCAAACGACCAAATGTGCAAGGACTTTGAAAGCATTATGAAGCAGAAGTTTGAGATGAGTTCCATGGGAAAAATGGACTTTTTCCTTGGGATCCAGGTGAAACAGATGAAGGAAGGGTTCTTCATAAGTCAATCTAAGTATGTCTCTGACATCTTAGAAAGATTTGAAATGAAGAACTGTAAACCAGCCAAGACACCCATACCCAGAAACCATAATCTTTGCCCTGACTTTGAGGGGGAGGATACTGATCAACATCAGTATAGAGCAATTATTGGTTCTCTGATGTATCTTACTGCAAGTAGACCAGATATCATGTTTGCCACATGCATTTGTGCAAGATATCAGGCTGCTCCAAAGGTGTCTCACCTAGCTGCTGCAAAGAGAATCCTCAGATACCTCAAAGGAGCACCTAAACTAGGTCTCTGGTATCCAAGAAATAGTGATTTCAATCTCTATGGATACTCTGACAGTGACTATGGTGGCTGCAACATTGACAAGAAATCAACATCAGGAGGATGTCAATTTCTTGGTGGAAGGATTATCTCATGGCAATGCAAGAAACAATCCTGTGTCTCTACATCAACTGCTGAAGCTGAATACATCGCTGCTGCTAGCTGCTGTGCTCAAATGCTATGGATTCAAAATCAGATGTTAGACTATGGGTTCAACTTCATGACTACTCCTATCCATATTGACAACAACAGTGCTATCTCCATTACTGAGAATCCGGTGAAGCACTCCAAGACAAAACACATTGATATCAGGTATCATTTCATTAGAGATATTCATGAGAAACAGCTGATAAAGTTAATCAAAGTTGACTCAAATGAACAATATGCTGATTTGTTCACAAAGGCATTTGATGAACAAAGATTTAAGTATCTCATATCAGCAATTGGGATGATAAACATTGAATAACTACCTCTTTTGAAAACCTTTTTAAATGAGTAATGTCTTGTGTCAATACAATTTAAGCCCTGTTACAAAAGATCTTTAAATTATTCCAAGTGTAAATTCCTTCCGAAGAGGAACTAACTCTCGGAAGATATTCTTGAATATCTTCCGAAGCCAAATTCCTCAATGGAAATTTTCTTCTCGGAAGAGTTTGTGGTCTCGGAAGAAGCGATTGATTTTATATCAGATCTACTTCCGAAACTTATACAACTCTCCATTCAGAAAGACAACTTTACCTTAGGAAGCAATGCCTTGCTTCGGAAGATAAAGTTCCTTCAAAGGACAATCTTACCTTCGGAAACAATATCCTGCTTCGGAAGAGAAATTGCCTTCAGAAGAAAATTACCTTCGGAAATGTTTTACCTTCGGAAGTTAAGATTTTATATGTAACGGATATCTTTTGGGCCCCACTTTGTAAAAAGTAAAAATTTTGTACTTGATGGTCAGATTATTTAAAATTATCCATGCCGCCAACATCATTTCTCCGCCGTAAACCATACCACCCACAGTAACCACCACCATACCACTATTCACCCCTTTTTAAATAATCTTGACTGATCAAATTCATCTTCTTTTACCACTTTACAGCCCTAACTATTCCCTTCACTGTAAAACCCTCAAATTCATCCAAATTTCAAGCTTCCCTTTTCTTCAATGGCACTAAACCCTCAGCACAACCAAGTCGCATTACTTGACTCGTCAAGGGATGCCGACTTCACCCAAATCATCACCTTTCTCACCGAATCCACCTATCTCACTGCACTAACAGTTAACCCCACCATATACTCCAACCATATGTCAGAATTTTGGAGCAATGGTGAAACTGCAGTACTGAATGGGGTTCGAGTCCTGAGAACCCGAGTTTGTGGCCAAGAGTTGGTCATCAATGAACAGATCATCAGGGAGCATCTCGAGCTTCACGATGATGGGGCTCCTACTGAGTTCCCCAAGGAAGACTTGGAAGGCACCTATATCCTCATGGGATATGGAGGCGATGTCAGCAGATCTACGGTATACAAATTCAACTTCTCTTACCATTGGAAGTTCTTGCTGCACATCGTTCTACACTGCCTCTCCAACAAATCAGGGGGTTGGGATCAAATCCCATATGAACTAGGATGCCTAGTTCATGGGTTGGTGAGAGGCCTCAGATTCAACTACTCACGATTTGTGTTGAATAACCTAATCGCCAATCTGAGCAGAGATACATTCTTCATGTATCCCCGATTTCTTCAACATATAATCAACTGTGAGATGGAACCAAGCAAGCTTGTCTGCGCAGCTGCTCTTCCTGTTCCACATATGAGGCCTACCATCTTCAAAATACTGAAGAAGATGTCCACCAACTGCACTGGACGGTACACTCCATTACCTCCAGCGATGACTGAGCGCATAGCTCCTGGTGACATCCCTGTTATCCCCACAGGTGATGAACCCACACCAGCAACATCCACCACAATACCAAAACCTTCTTTACCCATCAAAGCCACCTATCAAAGACGCCCCAAACGAACCCTTGTTCAATCTACTCTGATTGAACAAGCTCCTCCTGTTCACACCGATAGGACTAGAGTGGAATCATGGGCTCCCACTCAGTCCGAGGTCACACCATCCTTCACATTTGACCTCAATGTGGGTTTTGAGCCTCCTCAGTCTCAAACCCCTGAGCCCGAACCCCAAGCCTTTAGCCCGCAGGGTGAGTCTCTACACTCCCCTGTGCAGCTTTCTAGGGACAGCCCCACCAAAGGCTCAATGCCTGTAGACATTGATCTAAGTCCCGGGTCAGTAGGACTAACCACCCTCTCTTTCACTGACCTTTTACTCCGAACTGATGAAGAGATTACATCTCTCCATGGCCATGAAGTTGATCTAAACCACCCACTGAGAGATCAACAGAGACAAGAGGGATCCCTTGTCTCTAGCCCCCATCAGAAGCCTGCTACTGAGGTGAGTCCCACTGATGTGGAGGGGACTCATGTAGACTCAGCTGCCACTACTCAGAGTCTCTCATTGAGCTCTCAGGACAGTGGTAACATAATTAGGACTGAGTCTACGGCAACTTTGCCCATTGACATCTCTGAAAGAGATGACTCTGAGCAGAGGAAACCAGGGTGCCAAGAAACCACATCTGGTGGTGAGAGTGAGCATACTAGGTATGTTATCTCATCTCCCCGTGATTCTTCTCATGAAAATGAGGGTAGTATGCAACTAACACTTCAGTACTTGCTTTCTAAGGTCTCCAACCTGGAATCACAGGTGAAGATCTTAGAATCAAGGACTGCCACTCAGCAACTTGAGATTAACTCTCTCAAGGATCAACTAGCTGAGAAACAGACGGAGAGGTCTGTTAGGCATGTACCTATCCAGGTCTCAATGACTTCTTCCTCTAGCTCATCTAGCTCTCAAGATGATGCTACCAAAAAGGGGGAGAAAGTTCAGAGACAAACACCAAAGGAACCACAGACCCAACTCATTTCCACCCAACAACTCATTACACTACCTGAGTCATCTCAATCCTTTCTGGAGATTGACTCAAGGATGCTTCAAGATCTCTACAGACTTTTCACAAAGTTTGTATTGAGATCATCCCTAGAACAGCCCAGCCCCGACACCACAGTTGCTTACTTTGGGGCTGAGGAGCTTCAAAGACTGACTGCACCTTCTACCACTGTGGAAGAAGTTGGTCAACCTAAGGTCTTCATGGAACCTGAGATTAGCTTCGAAGGGGAAATGGGGACTGATGGCCCAGCAACTGAAACAGATGGGACAGAATTTGCAGCAGTCTCATCTTCTGAAGCTCAAACTGAAGCTTCCGAAGCCTATATGAAAGCCTCGGAAGAACAAGAAAAATCTTCCGAAGCCGAAATAGAAGCTGCGGAAGGCTTGTTTCAGATGTCCGAGGAGCTGACCATCACAGATGTCATTGCTGACATAGCATCCGAGGTGGGCAGGGAGGACACTTCTGAAACCCCTCCAATCCAAGCACCAGCTGAACTTCTATCTCAATCACAACCCTCCATTCAAGAACCACCACAGTCAAGCACCATCAAAGACAAAGGCAAAAGAAAACTGACTGCGGAAGAGCTTCAGGAGGAGGAAAGGATTGAGAAGGCTAAAAAGAAAGGGAGGTTTCCAACTGAAAAGGTGCTAGCTGCCAGCTCTAAGGCAGCTGCAGCCAATCAGGAAGAAATCAACCTGAAGAGAAGAACAGCACTCATTGACCAGCTCATCAGTCTTGGAGCTGTCAATGAGGAAATACTCCTGCTACCATTAGAGGAGTTGGTGACTTTGGAGAGGTCAACCAGGCTACAACAAGAAAGGGAAGCCAGGTTGGCCTTGGAGAAGGAAGAACAAGAGCAGAGGGAGGCAGCCCTGAAGCTGAGAGAGGCTAGAATCAAGTTCCTCCTCTCAAGAGGCTTCAGTCTTCCTGAACTGTCTCCACATGATGATGACATGATCCTGCTGCTCCACAACAAGGAGCAGGATCAAATGGAGAAGGAAAGGAAGAAGGCTGATAGGGAGAAGCTGAAGGTGAAGAGGAAGAGGGAGGAAGAAAAGGAGGTCACTGCTGCCAAGAAGTCAACTGACAAAGCCTGGATGAAGGACTACCTTCGGGCTCATGGCTTCTCTGGTAGGCAGGTGGGACCTATGTCCGAAAGGACACTCCAGCGGATAGTCAGTGAAATAAAAGCTGACATCCGTTTGGGGAAAAGGAAGGAGATGTACAGGAGGATGAAGGGAATGGTTTTCACCCCAGCCACTCAACCACAGCCACAACCCATACCAGAACCAACCCCTTTTCCCATCAAACCTGAACCCACTGATGAAACCTTCACCCCTCAACCCACATCTCTACCCAAACCTACCACATCACCTCAACCACCCAAACTACCCATCCTAAAACCCAAGACTCAACCCAAAACCACTAAACCTAAGCCTACCCAACAACAACCAAGACCATCCTCTCAGCCTCCTAAACATCTCTCCTTTGAGGAGATTAAGGAGTTCAAGACAAAGCTCATCAATTGCACTACTTTGAGCAGTATCTCCTGTGAGGGAGAAGTTATCAACATCACCTATGTTGATAACTCTTCAAGCTCCCTCACCCTAGGCCAATTTCTTGAATTGCCTAGAGAACCTTGGGCCAGGCTGCAAGACTTCTTGGTCTCAACTCCGATATCCTCAATGCTGAGGAGAAGAGACTAAGAAGAAGACTGGTGACTCTGCTGGATACCAGGAAAGAGGACAGGATTTCTGGTCAATCTCCTGGACCTAGAAATGCAATAATCCAGTGGAGGTTCGATGAACCTTCTCACAACTTTGTTGTGGAAAGGGAGAATGGTGAAATAAACAGGCTCAATGCCACTTCTCTACTGCATCTCAGCAGATTTGATCTTGCTGAGCTTGCAGAGAAGCCATTCTCCAATCCCTCCAACTCTGAGACTGCTGCACACACCAGAAATCACATCAGCGGTCTCCACTTGGCTGAACGAAGTAGAAGAGCCAAGATTGAAGAAGAGTTGAAGCTGAAAAGAGTGGAAGACAAGGAAAGATCAACCACCAAAGGCACAGCCTTTCTACAGATGGTGGAAGGTCCTGAATTGGAACCAATAGTTCGATGGGAATATGACTATACTTCCCATCAACTAACTCTTTTCAGAGGGCCACAACAGAGGGTACATATAATCCAAGGTGACAGAGTAGAGGTGCTGTCCACCAAAGATTTGTACAAGATTCTCAGCATCACAGCAGGAAAGAATGAAGATACTGATAAATATCTGCTCGCCTTGGTGCTGAGAACTTTGAGAAGAAGAGGGAAGTGAAGTTTTGGTAGCATCAGCCTAGGGGGAGTTTGTTGGATCATGATAAGGGTGGTGCAACCAAATTCACTTCATAGTCACTTTTGGTACTACATCTAAGGGCTTCCGAAGTCAAGCAAGAGATCTTCCGAGAGTCTAAGGAACAACAGCTGAAGACATCTTCTGAAGGCAAAAGCTGAAGTCAACTACTGAAGACAACAACTGAAGCCAACAGCTGAAGATATCTTCCGAAGACAAAGTCTGATGAAAGAGCTGAAGACAAAGTCTGAAAGCTTCCGAAGATAAAGTCTGATGAACGAGCTGAAGACAAAGTCTGAAAGCTTCCGAAGATAAAGTCTGATGAAAGAGCTGAAGACAAAGTCTGCTTCCAAAGACAAAGAAGACTCCAAGCTTCGGAAGAAGCAGTCTTCCGAAGTATAAGTGCCTTCGGAAGAAGTTATTCTTCCGAAGCACTTTATCATTCGGAAGACAATGCTATGTCCAGCAGATAAAGGTATGGTCCCTGTCAGTCCGCATGCAGACCTCTGACACAACATGGGTGACACAGCATGGGTTCTTCCTAAAAGACCATGCTGTTGACCATACTTTATTCTACTGCTCACCTTTTGATGATATTACATGTTACCAACTTTAGTTGGTAGCATGGGTAAGTCAGGGACATGTCCTGACTACCAACTCTCAGGCATGCAAAATGTCTGAAAGACCTCACCTAGAGTCTTGTAGTATAGATGTAAGGTTAGAGGTGTCCAGCTGGAATCAAAGTATTCCCGGCTGTAGGTAGTATTATATATATCTTCTCCATGTAACTCTTTAGATAAGCGATTTGAGTCCAAGTGTCTTGTAATCCTTTGAGTTGAGAAGCAATATATAAAAGTACCTTGAAAATTACTTGCTGTGTTAATTTTCTTACTGCTTGTTACTTGTTATATTGTGATCAACTCTTCCTAAAGACTGCTTGTCGAGTGTTGATTCACAGTGAGTTGAGAGAAAAACCACCCGAAATCGATCCTGCAGATGACTTCAGAAGGGTCTTGGACTTGGGTGAGGATTGAGACTACCCAACCAAGCTGCATCCCCTAATCGTTAGGGGTTGCTTCTTGAGGATCAAGTACGCGGGCTACATCAATATCGGCGTGCTTAACAAGAGAAACATGTGAATGTGATCCTCAAGTGCATTGCGTCAAGAAGAGGAGGATTTGACGAGATGAGCGACCAAATTCAGAATGCATTCGTTGCACTGGTACTAAACAACCAGTTCAGTTTTTCTAGGATGTTCTTCGGGTATTTGAGGGAAAACATGAGGCGAAGGGGAAAGAGGGTTTTTGCATGTACCCACGGTTCCTACAGATGATTATTGACGAGAAGCTCCCCTCACTACCCAAGAGCAAGGATGATGAGGTAGTGTTAGAAGTTATGGATGACACTACACTTGGAAGGATGAAGGTTTACCGGGGGAAGCAGGTGAAGCCCCCGGTCAGGAGGTTGTTTAGTCATCTGGCCAATATCGATTATATCGCACCCGCAAGAAAGAAGTGGCGCCATGATGACAGCGACTCCGATGTTGAGCCAGTCATGATCCCAGACGATGATGACGACGACGTTGATGATGACCAAGGAAATGGTCAAGGTGGTGGAGAGGAGGGCTTTAGCCAAACATGAGCCCCTTACATGTCTACTATTCCTTCACCACCATAGCAGAGTGGTGCATCAGCACCTGGTGGATCTAAGCAAGCTGCTATCTACTAGGACTTTCTGATAGATGAAGATAAAGAGTCTGATGATGAGCCTCTCACCTGGAGAGTAGGTAGCAGGGTGCTTGCTACGGAGAAGGGAAAAGAGGCGGTTGGCGGACGCCAGGCTGGTTCAGAGGGTGGTGACGCTGATGTCACAGACCCATTATAGATACCCGACAAGCCGATGAGCTCAGGGGGAGCCCCGATTGCCAAGGGTTCCAGGAGGAAACGAATGGCCCAACCTTATGGCAAGAAGGGCAAGAGGCAGAGATTTGTACTTGTCAGTTCTTCAACTACTTCCACTACCACAGCCACTGACACCGCCACAGCCACAGCCACCACTACTACCACCCCAGCCACCACCACTACCATTCCATCCACCACACATACATCCACATACACCTCTCCCACTATGCCCAAAACAATTCCACCACCAATCATTCCCACTCCTACTCCCATCTACACCACATCCACCACTACACCTTCTACTCCCTAAGCTGGCACATCTACCAATTCCTACCTCCACAGAGCTCTACCCATCGTTAGGTTAGAGGAACAGCTGGCCAGCCTAAACCGATTAGTGCTGAAGCTGTTGGCTATGGATGATATGAGGGCCAACCAACTAAACCAGCTGATGGCAGTTAATGCAACATAGGGCAAGCAGATTGCCCAACTTACTGAGAAGAACAAAGCTCACAAGAGAGCTTTAGTTCGAGCTCACACTACCCTGCAAGCTTAAAATGAGCTAGTGCTTGCATCTGCCAAGAGGATTGATGAGTTGGAGAAGCAGAATAAGAAGATGATGTTGAGGCTGAAGGGTACAAAGAGTGAGCCTCTCAAGATAAAGGGTGATGGAGACGATGATGGAGATGATGATGATGATGATTCGAGTGATGATGAATCAGATGAAGAAGGAGATAAGGAGGAAGCTGGAGGAAGTGGGAAGGATAAGAGAGGTGATGATGATGGGGATGATGATCAGGTAGGTGATGCAACTGCATCAGCCTCCATACCATCGACAAGGGAGAGTGCACCAAGAGAAACCAAGATCGAGGAGCCTCTTCCTCAGCTCCTCAAGCTGAAGAGACACACGATGAAGGGAAAAGTAATGCTTAAACGTTTATGTATTTGAAACTTTTGTACTTGAAATGTTTATTACATTAATGTAATTAATAAAAATTTATGTTTAATGTCTTTGATAAATGATTAATGTATGCATTGTTGGTTGTGAAATTGAACAGATACAACTCAACAAACCGATGACTATGATATTGCCCCCTTCAGCAAATCAAGACTCAACTCACAATGATTCTTGATTTGCAAGGGAATGCAAGACGGTCTATGAGTTACACTCCAGAGCAGGGAGAAATCATCCATGTCTTTACTGACGAGCAGCCCGTTGATATGTTCAGATTAAATCCTGACGAGCTTGTCAAAGATTCTCTAGAAGTCGATGTCGTTAGTGACGAAGAGCTACAAGGTATGGATGAGATTGAGATTGACGACATCACATCAGAGTGTTATCCAGAGTACACTGACCTTGAGGGTAACGTTATCCCCGACTTGGGTGAAACATTTGGCTGTGATACTTTTGGAACACTTAATAAGAAAGAGAAAGAGAAAGAAAAAGAGGAAGGTAAAGCCCAAGCCACAGACATTGATGTTGATATAAAGAAGGCTGAATGGGCAGCTTGTTTGAAAGAGATGAGAGCCCAACGTGAACCTCCAAAGCCAAACGCCTACACCAAACTGTATAAGGTTAAGAGACATTAGAAGGTTTCGGGAAAAATCACTAGCTGGGCTTATTTTAAAGATCTGGAGGTATACGCTGTGAAGCGGGAGAAGGGGATTGAGTACTTTAGATATCCACACGATCTGAAGACTCTTCCCGGTTTTGAGCTAAACAGGTTGGGCTGTTTAGACCTTTTGTATGCCAAGTCGAGGAAGATGTCGGGTTGGTTTGAGATGGCACTGAAGAGAGAGTACCACACCAGATGGGTAAAATTCAGACCTCAACAACCTAAGAGGTTAGTTCATAAAACTGGAGTTGACCCTAACACTGGGAAGCCTAAGGTAGTGCTGAAGTGGAGTCCCCCACGCACAATGTCTAAAATCCTATTACGGGAGATGCCTCTGGACTTCACTCCATACTTCAAATGGTGCTATAACGACTGGAGGACGGGGGAAGTTGTCATAGTGTTGAACAGAGAGGGTAAAATAGAGACTATCAGGGTATTTGACCCAATGTGGCTCACTAACTTGCCTGCTGATGATGTTTACACATTGTACAAATGGCCATTGTTCTATGACACGCAGGATATTGTACAAGCTCTCCAATTCCAACATATGATATGACTTTGCTTTGCATTCTAGATACACGTAGGTGTCACAAAAGAGGAGAAGTACAAGAAATTCCAATAATATGTGAAGAATGTTAGACAATAGGATAAACTTGGTCCAAGGGGGAGTTTATTGATACATTAATACAACATATGTAATGAAAATGTTTAATGAAATATGATGTGCGTTTTGATGATGAATTGTCTTTTTTTTATATCATATTCGTATTGTAATTGGGTTTACTTATATTTATGAACATATTATATAGGTCTGAGGTTGTTGTACATAGTTTTGAGTCAATAATGATTCAGAAATGTGGTCAACTTAGTCGGGTGGTTAACATGCTAGTGGACCATACTTATGGAGCCTATACAGGAATGAACCATACTTATGGACCAGTCGCACGAATGAACCAGGTGACTGGATCAGTCGTATGACTGAGACATAAGATTGACTCAGTCGTGCATATGAGTCGGACGCATGAGTCAGTCACACAACTGAACCATGCTAATGGTTCAGTCGTACGAATGGATACTGAAAACCTATAAATACCACACAATTCGGGGAAAAACAAACACTTCGAATACTATCATACCCTAGCCGTCCAGAGCGTCAAAGTTCGTCCATCCAAGTAGCTCGTTCCTGATCTATTCCAACTCGTTCTTAATGTTTGTTTCATAGTTAGATCGACCAGGGTGTTCGTTCTCACTGATTGGATCACCAATCAAATAGAATTCCGCACTATTTGATCTGGTCTCACGCAGAATCCGTTAGTACTTTGTACGAAAATGGTCCTAACACAATGAGCACATCAATAAAAGATATGTCATAGACATATATACTATATGATAATATTTTCATCTTTGAGAATATGTTATGACACTAGAGGAAAATCAAAAGATAGGGTATGTAAGTCCGACTTGTCATGTAAGTCCTAAACATCTTGCAAGGGCAAAACATAAGTCCGAGTGGCTGTTAATAAGTCGTACAACTTGTTAATATTCTGTGTTCATAAACGTTTCTCGTGCTAGTTATGCTCAAATAGATATTATCTAAATCAATAACGAAATCTGAGAAAGCTGATCAGAAGTAAAAGGTTTAAGTCAAATTGGGGTGACTTGAAATCTCAATAGTGTCATAAGCTAGATAAAGATTTTGCAGGATTTTTGATTGTGGGATCCACTGAATTCATATAACTTAACCAAAACATGATAAAATAACAGCTTATGTGTCTAAGTAATCTTGAAGTCTAAGTTTAAGAGGATACAATATATTGACAATCAACGTAACTAGTCGTATTTATAATAAATGCTGGATGATGTCAATGATCAATTTCTAAAAATATGATCATATAATTGAAAATTTAAAAAAAGTTTATGTTATTATAATAGTTAGTTGTTATTTTGTTTTGTTCAAACATATTATTTTGTGTAATAGTGTTTGTCATTGTTTTGTAAAATTTGCAAAATTAAGGGTGTATGTATAAAAGTAAACACTTAGTTAAACATAATCATTTTCATAACAATTCAATAAATTTCAATAAGATGTTTAAAATTGACAAATCAAAAATTAGAAAAATAAAAGAGAAGAAACTTTTCGCGCGAGAACTACGATCCAAGCGAAAAGTTCAATAAGAGAGAACTCAGACTTCTCGCGTGAGAAGTCTGAGTACTTTAAAGGTACAGTTTATGAGAAAAGTTAACTATTCGCACAAAGTGTCTCTGAAATTTCAATCTAAAATTCCAAGTGTCGAACCTAAAAGGATCTCAACATCTAGTTTGATCAATTAGATTAGATTTGCAGTGGAATTGTACACGAATTAGAACAAATTATAGCAAGAACACACAAGATGTATCAATGAAATAGTATAATTAGAGAGAGAGAGAGAGAATTTCTGCCAAAAGGTATATTTTCATTCAACACACGCTTCGGCACAGTTACAATTAGGTCATCTTCCCTTTTATAGGAAAGATGACGTCAGCTGATGTCACTTGACAGTGACATCTAATCATTATTACAACAAACTACTGAAAGTAAACTAAACTACTGAAGATGTCTAACAGCTGACATCTTCTTACAAAAGACAAGTGTAAACTACTACAACTACTGAAAAGAAACTACTGAAACTACAACGTCTGAAGAACATGCTCTTCAGACGTTTTACAAAGTACTGAAACATAAAAGAAAACTACTGATAAGAAACTACTGAAAGGAAACAACTGAAAGGAAACTACTGAAAAAGAAAACCATCACAAGAACTGAAGAATACTTCTTCAGCTATTGTGACAACCTCTAAAGTCTTCAGTACTTGAACTTCAGACTTGAACTTCAGCTATTGTCATTAGCTGATGTCTTCAGCTGATGTCTTCAGTTGTTGTCTTTAGTCATTGTACTTCAGCTGATGTCTTTAGTCTTTGCACATCAGCTGATGTCTTCAGTTATTATACTTCAGCTGATGTCTTTAGTCTTTGTACTTCAGCTGATGAAGTCTTTAGTTGCTGTCATCATCAGCAGATGAAGTCTTCAGCAGTTTTTGTGATGTCTGTGGGACTTAAAGGTTTTTCTGATCTGGCTCATTGGTTCTTTTGGTCCAACAAACTCCCCCTGAACCAATGCAGCCAAAACCTTTAAGCTTATCTGATGTCCCACTTATTTTGCAGAAAGATTGGTCTTTTTCTTCTGGATCAGCTCAGAAATGACCCAAATCAGCACAGGCTTGGGAAGAGGCTTCAACAAGTATGATTATCAAAGGATGGATGGGAACTCTGTCTTGGGGAACTGGACACAGAGCTATTACCCCATCCATAAAGCCTACTTCCCAACTATGAGTCTGTAAGACTCTCTTGTATAGGCCTCAAGGAAGACTATTTGTTCCTCCATAGTGAGCTCTTCTGCTTCTCCCTCAAACAGTGACTCAAGCCCATAATACTCAGAGAGGTATTTTACCTGTTTCCCATTTTTGAGCTCCACAGTTGTTATTGCTTTGTTGCAAATTCATCAGGGTGATTACCCCCTAGGAACAACTGGAGCTCATTCCTCCTAACTTCCTCAAGCCTCTTATAGACTAACCCCTTTTTGAGCACTCTATTCTCCAACATCTTTTGTGGGGGCTGATTAGCTTTATAGGCTTTCTTGAAGTCATCAAGGATCTCCCAGGGTGATATTATAATGGCCAGTGTGATCACTTCATCTACGATCTTCTTTACTTGGCCATTGTATCTCTGTGGAATATCTTTCTTATGAATCCTGTGACACACCCTGGGATCAGGCCAAATCCTCACTCTCTCTTATTGATATTGAAATGTTTATCTGAGAGTGTATAATCTCTGAGCATGTTTCTTTATATTTATTATTGATGAAGTGGTAGCATAAGCTTTGTCAACCCTCTTCAACAATTCCTCATCATGCAGTTTGTGAAGCTCTTCTTCTTCTAGCTTCACTTTAACTGTTTGCCCTTGGATCTCAGAAGTAATTATTAGAGGGTGACTTTTGGCCTTCGGCAATGGAATGGCAGCTGAAATTGGCAGCCTGTCATCTTCATCATCATCTTCCTCTTCTTCAAGCCTCAACACCCTTCTCTTCCTCTTCTGGGGTGCATCATCGGCTATTGGTTTTGTGGGTAAGGGAGTTGGTTTTATGGGTTGTGATATGGATTGTTTTGGTGTGGGAGATTGGGCAGGCTGTGCTAGCGATTTGGATGTGAGTGAAGTTTTGGTTTGCTTGGCTAGTTCATTCCTGCTCCCTGCACCAACTTCACATAGGGCTTCTATGATCAGCCCCTTGGTAAATACCTCAGACGAACAGATCTTGGTGGTTATTTCCAAGATGCTATCCCGAGACCATGACTTGATTTCCAGGACTGATCTCCCCAGATACTTCGAAATGAATCTGGCCATAGCTTCTAATCTCTCCGTTTCTTGTTCACTATGACCAGACCATCGGCTTTCAATCTCTTGTACCTCCAATTTCCTTATCTTAGTATCTAGCTCAGCAGTGTCAAAGCCTTGCCTAAACAGCTGATCAATGACTTTATCCATTGACCTGCTGTGTTGGGCATCAGCTCCTTTTCCTTCTCCTTCTCTCCACCCTTCTTCTTTTTATATGTGACATGAAAGTCTTTTTCAAATCAGTCACTTTTTCTTTTTCCTTTTTACTCTCCTTCTCCTTCTTAGTCTCCACTACCACCTCTATCTCAGTTTCTACCTCCTTTTCTACTTCTTTCTTTTTCTCTTTCTCCTCCACCATTCTCTTCCTCTTGATTGCTTTCACTGACTGAGTCTCCCCCTTTTTGGTTGCATTGGTTGCAGGGGTTTGACTGTCAGAAAGCCTTTTAGTCACAGCATAATCCACCATGGTTTGTATGTTTGAGGCAAGCCTCTCATCAAGGGTTTTATTCACTATGTCAGTGATCATGGGTGTGATGAGAGGCAGGGAATTTTGAAAGATAGCAGCCATTTGCTCAGGGGGCTTTTGTCCCTGAGAAATAGTGCTAGAAGCAGGGGCTGGTGGCTAAGATTTTAAGGGTGGCTCTGTGTTTGTGAGATATTCAAGAGAAGGTGCCACCTGTGGCTGAATGGTGTCAGATGGACTTGATTCTTGAGTCATTTTAGCAAGTAGCTCTTTGAGTCTACTCACCTCATCCTCAAGAATGGTGTTCTGGGCTAGAACATCATACATAAAAGAAGCCCAGGTCATCATTAGTTGTAGCTGAATCACCTGACCTCCTGATTAGATCAGGATGTACATGTGCTGAGTGTGGCTCAGTAATCACATGTGCCCCTTTCTCTTGGTAGTGGGGACTTCCTACCTCAGGAGAGAATCCTTCATCGGCAGTTGCCTCTGGTGAGGACATAGAGATGTTACCAGCTTCTTCCTGTTCATGTGCTGAATCAGGAAAAGTGGCAGCCTCACCAGATGTCCTGATCTCCTCTTTTGCACATGGAGATCGAACATGGTAATCCCTATGCTGTGGGTTCTCAGCAACACCTGGTTCCTCCCTCTCATTGGTTGGGGTTTGCCCAGTGGTTATAGGTGCCTAGGGAGAGGGTGGAGTGTTGAGCTGAGTCAGCACTTTTGCAATAATAATAGTTGGACTTTGAGGGGCGGTTGCAATGGGAGATTGAGGTGAATGTGTTTGCACCTGGGGAGAGTGGTGCTCTTCAATGGTAACCTTCTAAATTGAGATAGGTTCCAGAGATGTGGCTGCCCCGGAAGTGGTTCTTTCAGGCTCTGTTGAGAGGATGCCTGAGCGTTTGAGGCTGGTGGAATCCTTGTATCTACTGGGGAATTAATACAAGTAGATACTTCCTGCCTTTGTTGTGCAGGAGCATCCTCAGGGGACTCAACTCCTTGAGTAGCCTTTTTGGGTTTTTTAGGTTTAGGTTTGGAGGGGACTTTGGATTTGGAGGTGGAAGCTGTGAGTTCCCGCTGCTTTGGTTTTAGCAGCTTCGCAGCCTGTTTTAGAGTTTGGTCCGAGTTGTGCCTGGAGTATACTTCAGGCAATACTGCCAGAGCAGGGACTCCAAGGCCAACAAGTCCCTCAGCTTGAAGCTGGTTTTCAATGATGGCCTTGATGAACCTTGGATATAATATCCATCGGTTAGCCAAAGGTTTCACAGCCATATCTTTAAGTTCTAAAATATTATTTCAGAAAAATTTAAACTTTGTTGCTCTTGGATGGAATACAATATCTGTTGCCACCTGGATGACATTTGATCCCATGAAGAGGTTTTAGGGGCAAGACATGCATTGACCTTGTGAAAGATCAATCGTTTAGCATCATGGAAGTGCTTCTTGAGGATGGTAGAAGCACTAAGGTCACCCTGGTATCCATGGTGAGCAAAACATAGATCGATTGTGCCCTTTGGATACTCAGTGATAAAGGTGGCATCATCCAAATTTAGGGTTTGGCGAATGATTGCAGAAGTGATGACCACCTTTTGGTTGTTGACGAACAACGGGAGAGAGACCTCGGTGTCATACTCCCCAGTGGTAAGGGTGATGTTCGTCCAGAACTGGTTTAGGGATTCAGCGTAGATGGTAGGATTAAGAAGAAAGGCCGTTTTGTATGGGGAATGGACCATTAGATCAATGGCATTATCAAACTTGGTCCAAAAGGGTGATTTGGTAAGGTAGGCAACACAGTTGTGTCTAGGTTTGAGCTGCATGGTCACCATTAATGTGAGGAGAGAGGTTTCAGAGTTTTTGAACGTTAGGTTTGTGAGAGAATGAAAAGCTCTGAAGTTAGGGTTAGGTCTTTATAGGGTATGGGTATGAAACGGCTGAAAAAAACGACTGAAGGTTTTGGTGTTAGTCATAAGTTGTTTTAAACGACTGATGACATGGTTTTAACCTTCAGAGGTTTTAAACAACTGAAGACTTGGTATTAGTGATCAGTAGTTTACTGAAGACATGGTTTTGGCTTTAGTTGTTATAAACGTCTGAGGACTTGGTGTTAGTCATCAGTAGTTGAAACTACCGAAGACATGGTTTTGTCCTTCAGATGTTGTAAACAACAGAGGACTTTGTGTTAGTCATCAGTAGTTTTAAACTACTGAAGACATGGTTTTGTCCTTCAGTTGTTTTGAAATGAAACATCAGTTGTTTGAATCAGCTGAAGAGTAAAGTTACTCAACAGCTGTTATCGCCAATTCAGTTGTTTCATTCTGACCTCAACACTTACTCATCAGACATTGTCTGATTTTTCAGACGTTTCATTGGTTATCATCTCTTGTGAATATTTATTCCTCAGAGCTTGTGAACAAATGTTGTCTTCAGTACTTGTGTAAGATTACACATCAGTACTTGTAAACAAATTTGTTCTTCAGTACTTATTTGGTAGAAATAGACATCAGTAGTTAGAACCACATCAGTAGTTGTAACTTCATCAGTTCTTTTTAACAAATAATGTACTTCAGTACTTTGGAGTATTTTAGCTTTCAGTAGTTATAACACATCAGTAGATATGAAAAATACCAAAGACAAAATAACTCATCAATACTTATTTTTGACTTTTGTATACTAATGCTCATCAGTACTTGTGACCTGAGAGCATCAGTATTAGTCAATTATTCTAGCTGCAGCATACCAAGCCTCAGTACAAGATTTTGAAAAGTTGCACTGTCTAAAGGCTTAGTAAAGATATCTGCAAGCTCATCAACACTATGAACAAACTTTGGATCAATCAGACCTTTTTCATAACAATCCCTAATAAAATGATGTCTGATCTCAATATGTTTGGTCCTAGAATGTTGGACTGGATTCTTCACAATACAAAGAGCTGAAGCACTATCCATGAGTAATGGTGTCTTAGTCTCTGTAATGCCATAGTCCAATAATTGATTCTGAAGCCAGAGTACCTGGGATGTACAACTTGCAGCAGCAATGTACTTTGCTTCAGTAGTTGATGTAGCAATTGAAGTTTGTTTCTCACTCTGCCAAGAAACTAAACAATTGCCTAGAAATTGGCATCCACCCGAATTTGATTTTCTGGTGACTTTGCACCCTGCATAATCACTATCTGACAAACCAACTAATTTGAAAGAATGCCCAGTAGAATACTAAAGTTCTAAAGATTGAGTACCTTGCAAGTATCTAATGATCCTTTTGACTGCAATAAAATGGGATTCTTTAGGTGCAGCCTGAAATCTAGGGCAGACACATGTTGCAAACATAATGTCTAGTCTAGAAGCTGTAAGGTACATCAAGGACCTAATCATACATCTGTAAAGGGTTTGTTTAACCGCTTTACCTTTCTGATCAACATCCAGTTGTGTGGTGCTGCTCATGGGAGTAGAACAGGGCTTACAGTGTTGTAAATCAAACTTATTCAAAAGATCTTTTGTATATTTGGACTGATGAATGAAGGTTCCATCAGTCCTTTGTTTAATTTGCAAACCCAGAAAAAACTATAATTCTCCCATGGCACTCATTTCAAACTTCTTTTGCATTAAATTTGTAAATTCATCACACAACTGTGGATCAGAGGATGAAAAAATAATATCATCAACATAAATTTTAACAAGTAGCTTACGCTGCCCTGCTTTCTTAATGAATAAAGTTTTATCTATGGAGCCTCTAGTGAAATTATTTTGAATAAAAAAGTTAGAAAATGTTTCATATCAGGCTCTAGGAGCTTGTTTCAACCCATATAGAGCCTTATCAAGCTTATACACCCAATCTGGATGTTTATTATCCTCAAAACCTGGTGGTTGACACACATAAACTTCTTCTTTTATTTTACCATATAAAAATGCACTTTTGACATCCATTTGAAAAACTTTAAGATTATGAAAAGCAGCATAAGCTAAGAACAATCTAATTTCCTCCAGTCTGGCTACAGGGGCAAAGGTTTCATCATAATCAATACCTTCTTCTTGTGCAAACCCCTGTACAACCAGTCTGGCCTTGTTCTTAACAATTTAGCCCTTTTCATCTGTTTTATTCCTAAACACCCATTTAGTGCCTATTGCACACTTACCTTGGGGTAATGGAACAAGCTCCCACACTTGCTGCTTTTTGAACTAAAGAAGCTCAAGCTGCATTGCTTCAACCCATCCATTGTCTCTTAATGTAACATGATAGTTCTTTGGCTCTTGCTGACTGATGAAGAGAGCATAGAAGCAAAAATTGGACAATTGACTTCTGGTTGAGACTCCAGCATTGATATCACCAATGATTTGAGACATTGGATGATCCTTCAGCTCTTGATAAACAATGAGGTCTGTGCAAGTGTTTGTAGGACCTTCAGCAGCAACAGATGTTGATGAAGATTCTTGAAACCAAGTTGGTGATGGCAGCTCAAATAAAGTAGAGGATTCAAAATCTCATCAGTATTTGTTGTGGATGGAGCTGCTGAAGGTACAGGAGCATCAGGTTTAGATGACTCAGGCAGTTGGTCACTAAACCTGAAAAGGTGAGTACTAACTACATCATTATTAGTACCACCAGGTGGAGAATTATTGACAGGAACAACAGCTGGAGATTGATAAGGAACATATTGCAGTATGTACAAATCAAATAACTCCACATGGTTTTGTGGAATCTTGTCCTTTGGAGATTCATTAAACTTCACATGCAAAGTCTCTTCAACCATCTTTGTTTTGCAGTTGAACACTCTGTATGCCTTGCAAGTAGATGAATAACCAACAAAGTACCCTGCATCCACCATTGATTCAAACTTCTGGAGTGGATTCTTTGTGTTGAGAATGTAATAGGGACACCCAAATGCTCTAAAAATGAAATCAAATGGGCCAAATGATGTAGCACTTCATAGGGAGTCTTCATCAACCTCTGATTTACTAATACTCTATTCTGCACATAGCAAGCTGTGTTGATAGCTTCAGCCCAAAAGGTCAGTGGCAATCCTTAATCAGCCAACATTGACCTGGCAGCTTCAACCAGTGTCCTGTTCTTTCTCTCCACTACTCCATTTTGCTCAGGAGTTCTTGGAATGCTAAACTGCCGCTTGATTCCCTTTGACAAGTAGAATTCATCAAGTGTGTGATTTCTAAATTTTATGTCATTGTCACTCCTCACACACTTGACTGGAAGGGAATATTGTTTCTCAACATACAACACAAAGTTCATAATAGCTTGTGGAGCTTCATCTTTGGAGTGCAAGAAGAAAGTCCATACAAATCTAAAGTAATCATCCACTATTACCAGACAGTATTTCTTCTTTGCCATGCTCATCACTCTGATAGGACCAAAAAGATCCATATGCAATAATTGCAGGCAGGCAGTGGACTTTGGCACTTCTATTGGAGGAAATGATACTTTGTGTTGCTTCCCTTTTAAGCAGGTAGTGCAGTTATCATCACATTTGAACTACTTCATAGGTAACCCTCTTACTAAACCATGGTGAATCAGCTGGTTCATGTTTTTGAGATTCACATGACCAAGCCTTCTATGCCATAGTTCAGATTCCTGAGGAGAAGCCTTGGAGAATAGGCAAGGATGGCCTTTTAGATCAATTTTCTTTGAAAGATCTAAGGCATATACTCTTCCTGTCCTATTGGCCTTCAGGAGAGTATGTTTATCCAACACCTTGTCAATCAAACTTAGAACTTTGGATGACAGAATCCTGCAGTTCTGGCTGGTGAAAAGTGCAACATGGCCTTTATCACACATTTGACTGACACTCAAGAGGTTGTACTTGAGATTCTCCACATGGTTAACATCATCAAACCTTATTTCACCATTGGAAACAAAGCCTTTACCGATGATGTAACCTTTTGCATCATTGCCAAAAGAGACAAACCCCTTCTTTCCTTGAGAGTAGTCATTAAGAAAAGAGCTGCTCCTTGTCATATGCATGGATCCTCCACTGTCTACATACCAGATGCTTCTTTGGCATGCTGAAGAACCCTTCATTCATCAGAACAAATTAGTTAGTTTTTGAGACCCAGACCTTTTCAGTTTTGGGTCTGTTCTCATCAACAGATTTGATACTAACTTGTTTGTTATGATTGACAGTCTGAGGTGGTGGAGATGGTGTAGAAAAGGATTCCTTTGGCTTGTATTTCCTTTTCTGTGGCTTCAGCACACGAGCATCTAATTGGTTGACTCTCCCCAATAGATGTTGAACCATCATGACAAGTTATGTCTGATTGTTTGCTAAAGCTTTCAGCTCATCAGACACATCAGTTCATGGCTGTGATGGGTTCCTATGTTGCACCATCTTCCTTTGAGCAACCTCAGCTGTTGCCTGATGAACCCCTTCCTTCTTTTTGGATTTCTTTAAGGACTTTGGGGTTTCAGGTTGAGATGTTGCTGGTACAAACATGGTTTCAAACTCATCTTTCATTTTATTAATCTTCTTTTTAATGTTCTGATTTTGATTGAGCTTGGAACCCTTTCTATACCAGCAATCATCAGTAAGATGATTGAATAAGCCACATGTTTCACATGGCTTCTTCTTCATCTTTAGTTGATCATCTACTGAAGATGATGAAACTACTGAAGATTTGTTCTTCAGCCGTTTTCTATCAGTACTTGCAGTTTTCTTCCTATCAGTACTTGCTTTCCTGATATCTTCTTCAGTAGTTTTCAAACCCTTTCTACTTGTATTTTTCTTCCTTTCAGTACTTGCAGTAGTTTGGGTTTGTTCTTCAGGTGTTGTAACTTGTGCTTCAGTACGTTCAGTACTTTGTGAGACAACACCTGAAGTGATCTACTCTTTGATCATGTGACTGTCAGCATTTGAACCATCAGCTGTTTCAGCATTACCTGATTGGTTTTGTGAGGAATTAATGCTGACTTCATCCTCTGACTTTGGTGCTTTATCAGAAGATGAATCACATGATGAGGTGGATTGGTTATTGCTTTCTCCTTTAGATTCTTCTTCTAGCCTGGGAGTAAAATCTGTAGGAGGAGCAGTGTGATTATAACCAATTCCAAACTTCACATTTGAAGCTGATTGCTTACTGAGAAGCATTTCAAAACCCTTGCAAGAGGTTACCCAGCGTTCACACTCTACTTGGGTAGTTGCAAGTGTTTCTTTGAGGTCCTTATACTTCTCTAGAACTACCTCTTCCCTAGCCTTATCATCTGTGATTTGGCATTTTAGTTTATAAATCTCATCATTTTTATCATGCAAAACAGACTCAAACTCAGCTTTACTTTTAGAAAGTGCTTGCTCTAGCTCAAGATATTTATTAATTATAGCTACATTTGCTTTTCTAATAGATGCAAATGTGGCTATGCATGATTCAAAACATAACTTGGTTTTCGCCTCTGAAGATACCTATGATACCTGTGATGAAGTATTTGAAGATGAACCATTAGCAGACTCCAGGGCCATGAGAGTAAGGTTTCCAAAGGGATTGTCACCACTATGTTGACTAGCACCAGGAAACAGTTGTTCATGACCAGACATATCATCAGGTAAACTGCTCTAGTCAACCACTCCTGGGGTGAAAAAGCTATGTTGTTGAGGTTGAGATTGTTGATGAGATTGTGATGGTTGAGGCTCAGGAAGGGCATGTGGTTGTTAAGCAATGGGTGCTTGAACTTTGTTTGGCTGAGGCATGTAGTTGCAGGGGTAAGGATATGGAATATGACCTTGAGGGACAAAATATGCAGGTGATGACTGAGCTTGTGATGGATGACCAGAACTGGTGGAATGTTGCCCTTTGTTTTATGAGCTATTGCTTGGGAAGGTCACAAAGGGTGTAGATGAGTCAGATCCAGATGATCTACACTCTCTAGCAAAGTGTCCAAGCCTATGGCACTTGTGACACCTCAACTTGCTCTTGTCAAAACCAACTTTTGTTTTGCCAGAGAGACCAGGAAATTTCCTACCAGTTCTTTTGTAGAACATTTGAGATCTGATATTGATCAATGCCATTTGGCTCAACATATCCATCTCTTATAGATCATCATCTGGAATGCCCTTCAAATCTTCCATCAAAAAGCACCAGTTATCATTGCTACCACCTGAACTACCATCCATACCAACAAAAGCATGTTCTACATTAGTAGAGAAATCAATATGCTCATCATAGGCACTTTCTGATGCAGCATACTCTGACTCCTGACCTATCAGTGCAGTATTGCCTGATACAAAGTCATCAGTGAGCTTTCCAGATGAGGACAACTTCCTTTTCTGTTCTATCTCTCTTTCAAATGTCAGTAGTTTCCCATGAAGTTGGGTAAGAGATAGAGTGTTCAGATTTGCACTAGAGCGTAGGACAATAGTGTATGTGACCCATCTCTCAGGCAGGGATCTGAGAAATCGGTTGTTCATCTGGCTGTTTGAATACTCTTGTTTAACCATTTTCAGCTCAGAAATCAAACACGAGAATCGCTCAAACTGTTGAATCAGAGTCTCACCCTTCCTATGAGAGAATGTCTCATATTATTGGGCGAGGATTTCCCTAGTGTTTGCTAAGACCTCATCAATTCCTCCAAATTGTTCCTTCAGAGCAACCCAGAGGTCATTTGCAGTTTCATGATGCATAAGCCCTGAATAGATTTCATAAGGCAGTGCCATGGCCAGAATTCCATGGGCTTTAGCATCAATCTCGAACATCTTAAGATCTTCATCCGAATATTGATCAGGTTCCTTCGGAACCCTCTCATTTGTTTCCGGAGTGCTCACCATAGGCTTGTATGGTCCATGCACCACAGATTTCCAATAATCAGCGCTGTTGATAGACAGGTGATGGAGCATACGTCATTGCCATGTGTTATACTCACTCCTAACAAGCATCAGAGGCTTTGTTGAGGAGCTAGTATTATGAGGATCATTTGTTGGTGTCACCATCGTGTAGGATTCTATATGCCCAAGACACATAAAATATTGATGTGGTTAGTACGTCATGATCCAAGTCGGGTTATACCCAATAACAAGCTTAGCAAACACCAATTAATATTAAATTGATGATATGATCATGCAATTAAATATTTACACCAAATTTAGAAAATGGGTTTTCTAAATAACTTGCATGAGAGATGGAACAAATTATAAGGATAATTTGTTGATGAATTATTGTTATTCTTGTTATTTAAAAAGGTTTTAAATAACAATAATAATATATGAGTGTACCTTAATTAATTTGTTAATTAAGAGGGATATGTCACATTTAACATAAGTCTAGAATGACATTTTAATGTGTGTGACATAATGCTGAATTCTTTTAAGTTATGTTGGTGTTTTAAAGGGAGGGAAAACCATTTTGAAAGGCTGTCTTGGCCGCCCCCTCCCTTGATCCTTATTGGACCTTTTTGTCTTGAGAAGACACACAACAATAACTAGCAAGAGACTCTTTCATTCCATCATTTTCATACATGCAAAATCACTCTCAAATCTCTCTCTTTTCTCTCTCTTGTTCACGAACAAACAGCTGGAAATTTGTGGTTTTGAAGCTGATTCTTGGTGTAACTCTACCTAGCAAGAGTGGTGTATGATCAAGGCTTGGGGTATACAAAGCTTGAGGATCTCTACATTGAGCTCTTGGTCGATTTCAAGCATCTAAACCTATCATCTTTGGTCGACTTTTCCTGCTGAAAAGGTAGATATCACAGCTTGTTCAAGCTGTGATTTTATGCACGTTTTGTATGTTCATAGCTTGTTCCATTCATATATTTAAGATCCTAATGTTTGGGTTTGTTTTCCACCTAAAATGGTCACCTAAGAATATGAAATTTCAGCTTTAAAAATCGCTTTTAAAAGCATTATATCCGCTGCGTTTTCAGAATGTTTAAAGGTTAAACATGGATTTTATGTTCTTGCAAACCCTACAATGGTATCAGAGCCGGTTATATGGATGGCTTGCTCGATTTATCTTTTGAAATTGGTTTCAAAAGATGATTTTAGACATGTTATAGGCTGGTTTTGGGCTGGTGTATCATGTTTTGTTGAATCCCCAACTTTCAAGGTTACATCACACATGCTTATGATTAAACCTTGAAAGATATGTATGTTGATATGTTGATTGTTTGGACAATATTTAAAACCAAAATTTCAGTTTATGTTGGCTGAAATTTGAAGGTTTTAAGTGGGGTTTCATTATATATTTTGATGATTTGATCATTGGATGTTTTAGTGCATAACCTAGCCATTGACCTTGTGATTGTTTGGATGTTTGTGATGGTTGTATTCATTCATTCAATTTGGTTGTATAATCTATTATTTGGTTTTTGTTCCAAGTGTAATTTATTTGTTATTGGGATGTAATAAATAGATTAGTTATTTTCATATTTCTAGAAATCTTGTATTAGGACATTATTTCTTGTAATATGAAGAAGGACGTGACAAAAGCACAAAGAGAAGACACAAGAAACATGGAGCATTTGGATGCGGTTTCTAGTGGGAGGTTCTTGGACCTTTTGATGTGTTTGATCCTTAGAAAGACCAAATGACAACACTTGTGATGGCAAACAAGTGTTGTCAACATAAGGGCTATGGTTATGCACATATGATTGTTAATGTTTGTGCTTGGTTGATTGTTTGTTGTTTTGATTGTTTGGTTGATATTTGGATATTCAAAACAAACTCATTAACAAACTTAACAAGCTGAAAATTGATGATTATTAAAGGTTAATAAAAGGTTATTAAAATGATTTAATGATTCTAAAGATTAAAATAGGTTTTAATCAAAGAACCATAGGGTACCTTGTATTTGAAAGCATGCAAATACAAGTACATAGAGTTTTCTAAACAAGAATTATGAAACCTCTACAGATTTAACAAACAAGTTTAACACCATCCTTTTGCACAACACTTAAGTCATTTGGAAACTCTTAATGGGATAAAGGTCACCTAACCATTTTGAGGGAACTTGTGACTTAAGGTGGGAATACCACATTGGTGGGATAAAGGTCACCTAACCACCTATGTTGGTAAACTCACATGTGTGTGCAAGTAGGGTAACTTGATTTGCAAACCATGTTGAATGGATCACCTAAAATATGGTTTCCAAATAGGTGTTGATGGGATTAACATGCCGACTTTGCGTATGATGTTTAAAGTCGATCCCATACCTCTAGAAGTTGCAAATGGTTGCAATCGTCAAACGTTGACCACCTTATTAATTTAAATAGTGGGATAAAGGTCACCTAACCACAATTTAAATGTAATGTTGGGTTCTAGATTTTAATATAAAATTGACCTTAAAAGGCATTAAATATTAAGATTAGCAATATCGAAAATACTAAAATTGATCTTTGTTAAATTTTGTAGATGGCCACCAATAATGAAAACCACGATAACTCGTCCGCGTCAAACCAATCACTACGAGCGATCCTCCAAAAGGAACGTCTAAATCATAACAACTTTATTGATTGGTATCGAAATTTGAGAATTGTTCTCAAGCAAGAGAGAAGATCATATATTTTAGACGACCCTATCCTCGATCAACCTAGCGAGGATGATGAGGAGGCCTTTAACGATTGGCTGAAATACACTGAGGACTCCGTCTAAGTGTCTTGTCTCATGCTAGCGAGCATGAGTCCGGATCTCCAAAAGGAGTATGAACATCACGGAGCTTACGACATGATAACCCAGCTGAAGGAAACGTTCCAACAGCAAGCAAGGGTTGAGCGGTTCGAAACGGTTCGAGCGCTCCATGCATGTCGTATGGACGACAACCAATCTGTTTCATCTTATGTACTTAAGATGAAAAGTCATATTGACCGCCTCGAGAGGCTAAACTGCCCCGTCTCGAAGGAGTTGGCCACGGATTTGATCCTAAATGGCCTAACAAAGAAGTTCGAGACATTCGTGTTGAATTACAACATGAATGCATGGGACAAAAGCATTGGTGAACTTCACTCAATGCTCAAAACGGCCGAGGCGGCCATGGGTAAAAGGGTTTTACCCGTTCTCACCATCAATGAAGGTGGGAACAACAAGAGGCCTCATCCCGCACCCAAGGCAAAGGTTGACAAGGGTAAGGGACCCGTATGGGGAAAAGGGAAAGGGGTGGGAAGGGTACCACCCAAACCACAAGAGAAGAAGCAAAAGGTTGCTACTAATGACCCATGCTTCAAGTGTGGGGAGATAGGACATTGGGCAAGGAATTGTCCTGTTCATCTCCAAGAGTTGAAAGCCAAGAGGGATGCTGGGCAGACCTCAGGTACAATATACATGATTCATATTGATCTTAATGTTACATCTTCAAACACATGGGTATTGGATACCGGATGTGGAACTCATATTTGCAATTTGTTGCAGGGGTTCACAAGAAGTAGGGACTTCAAGAAAGGGGATGTTAGCCTCTTCATGGGCAATGGAACTAAAGTCTTAGTTGAAGCTCGTGGGGACTACATCCTAAGACTTCTAAGTGGTTTGGAAGTTATTTTGAAGAATGTTTTGTATGCTCCTAGTTTGACTAGGAACATTATTTCTGTATCTCAACTAAGACATTATGATTATGTATTATCTTCTATTGAAAATGATATTCATGTTTCTTTAAATGGTATGTTCTATTTTAAAGCTATTCCAATTAATGGTATTTATGAATTGGTTCATGAAAATACTTTAAATAGTTCATTGTACCAAACTAACACCAAGAAACTCAAGTTGGACTTGAGTGATACCTATCTTTGGCATTGTCGTCTTGGTCATATAAACAAGAAACGTTTACAAACACTTCAAAAGAATGGTCTTTTAAAAACAAATGAATGTGATTCATTTGATGTTTGTGAATCTTGTTTACAAGGCAAGATGACTAAGGCACCCTTTAGTGGAACTACCAAAAGGGCAAAAGATTTATTAGGAATCATACATTCGGATGTATGTGGTCCTTTTAAGCCAATGACTAGGAATGGTGAAACATACTTCATTACCTTTACCGACGACTATAGTCGCTATGGGTATGTGTACTTTTTAAGGCACAAAGATGAAGCTTTTGAAATGTTCAAAATCTTCAAGAATGAAGTAGAAAATCAACTCAATAAGTCAATTAAAATTCTCCGTACCGATAGAGGAGGTGAATACCTAAGTGATGTTTTTCAAGATCATCTTAGGAGTTGTGGGATTGTCTCACAACTCACTCCACCTGGAACACCACAACATAATGGTGTGTCTGAGAGGAGGAATCGAACCTTATTAGATATGGTCCGATCTATGATGGCTAGAAGCACATTACCTCTATCATTTTGGGGTTTCGCTTTGCTCTCCGCGGCCCGTATTCTATATATGGCCCCAACCAAAAAGGTGGAAAGGACAACTTTTGAGATATGGCATGGAAGAGTTCCATCCCTATCATACTTAAGGGTTTGGGGATGTGAGGCTTATGTTAAGACTCGCACCCCAAACAAATTGGATGTCCGATCCACCAAGTGTATCTTTGTTGGATATCCTAGAGATTCTATGGGATATTATTTCTACGATCCACTGGAACAAAAGGTGTTTGTTGCCAGAAAGGGTGAGTTCTTAGAAGCAAAGTTCCTTATGGAAGGAGCTGGCAATAGAACAGTGGATCTTGAAGAGGATCAAGAACCACAACCTGATACACGTTTGGTTGAAACTAGCACTCGACATGAGGATGTTGAGGAAGATCAAGGGGTTGATCAATACACACAAGACATCCGTAGAAGTGGTAGAACTAGTAATCCACCTGAAAGATATGGATTTTTCATGGATGGATGCTATGTGGTAGATTCTGATGAACCAACCACATACCATAATGCAATGTCCAATTCGGATTGTGACAAATGGCTAGAAGCCATGAACGTTGAGATGCAATCCATGTATGACAACCAAGTTTGGGAACTTGTTGTACCACCTCTTAATTCCAAGGTAGTTGGAAGTAAATGGGTTTTCAAGAGGAAAACCGATATGCATGGAAACTTGGATACTTATAAAGCTAGACTTGTAGCAAAGGGTTTCACTCAAACTCAAGGGGTTGATTATGATGAAACCTTCTCACCTGTTGCGATGCTAAAGTCTATAAGGATATTGTTTGCCATAGCTGCTCATTATGATTATGAGATTTGGCAAATGGATGTCAAAACCGCTTTCCTAAATGGATATCTTGAGGAAGATGTCTATATGGTTCAGCCTGAAGGTTTTGTTGATCCAAAACATCCTAATAAAGTATGCAAGTTAAAGAAATCAATCTATGGATTGAAACAAGCATCGAGAAGCTGGAATCACCGTTTTGATGAAGAAGTAAAGAAATTTGGCTTCATCAAAAACGCTGATGAGGCTTGTGTGTATAAAAAGGCTAGTGGGAGCACAATAACCTTCCTAGTATTGTATGTTGATGACATACTACTATTTGGAAATGATATTCCAACCTTGGAAGGTGTAAAAACCTGGCTTGGAAGTTGTTTTTCCATTAAGGATCTTGGTGAGGCCGCCTATATTCTGGGAATAAAGATCTATAGGGATAATAGATCAAGGCGGTTGATTGGTTTAAATCAAAGTGCATACATTGATAAGATCTTGAAAAGGTTCAAGATGGAAAACTCTAAGAAAGGTACCGTACCTATTCAAAGAGGAACGACGTTGAGTGCGACTCAATGTCCAAGCTCAAAGGATGAGCAAGATAAAATGAAGGCAATCCCATACGCATCTGCTATTGGATCCATCATGTATGCAATGATATGCACTCGACCGGACGTGTCATGCGCCTTAAGCATGACAAGCCGTTACCAGCAAAATCCTGGAAACAGTCATTGGATGGCTGTTAAGAACATACTTAAGTACCTAAGGAGGACGAGAGATATGTTCCTAATCTATGGATCTGGTGACGAGGAACTCGTTGTAAAAGGTTACACGGATGCGAGTTTCCAAACCGATCGTGATGATTCTCGGTCACAATCGGGATACATTTTCATTCTGAATGGGGGAGCGGTTTCTTGGAAGAGCTCCAAGCAGGATGTGGTGGCTCTATCGACTACAGAATCAGAGTACGTCGCCGCCTCATTGGCAGCTCAAGAAGCTACATGGTTGAAGAAATTCATTGCCGATCTAGGGGTTGTCCCTTCCATTCAGGACCCCCTAGAGATCTTTTGTGATAACGAGGGTGCGATTGCACAAATCAAGGAACCCCGTGCTCATCAAAAGACTAGGCACATTGAGCGGAGATTCAACTACATACGAGATGAAGTTGAAAAGGGAAAGATATGTATTCGCAAAGTTCACACGGATCAAAACATTGCGGATCCTCTCACGAAGCTCCTTGAAAAGGCAAAGCATGAAGGTCATACTTGTGCCATGGGACTTCGATATTCTAGTGGTTGGACTTGATCTGTAAATTTTGTATTTGGATATATGGAACTTTCTATTATTTGAATAAAATTATTTGGTTATAATGTTTCAAATAATATTCCAATTTAGCATGTTTAATCCATGAGTAAAATGTTTACTCTAAATGTCCGTAGTCGTTCACACTTGTGGGAACAAGTTTGAAGGTAAGACTATTATGAACTTGGATTGGTTGATATTCATAAGGATGAATATAGAGCAATGGGTTGCTACCAAGGTTCATAAATATTTGTGGGATACAAATATTGGACTAACCCGCATCTCAAATTTTACTACATGGAATCTTATTGATTGATCATAAGTAAATTTGAGTAAAGGCGAATATCATTTGGTATCCTCCAACCTGAGATACATATTGGGTTTTGATATTCACCAAGTATTATACCTTGAGCCTATTCTTCACTGTCCTGAAATAGTGGACAGTACATAAGGATATGTTCAGGTATAACACGAAGTGTTTGTGAGAAACGTATGTAGTCAAGATGGAATTTGTTCCTCTTATTCGTTGAGAGTTAGATGTCTAAGGCCTGATTAAGTTAAATCAACAAGGAATGATCATTCTGTGTCCTTGGATTTAACATGACATCTGTAACAAAAGGATAGATGATTAATTCACCTAAATCATTTCAAGTAGGGTACTTGAAATGGATGATGTTATTGAATGGCCATAAGTCATGCGTATTAAGGGTAGTAAACCGTTGTTAGGCGGTATTTACTGCTTGCATCAATCTTCTATGAATCTTGGGCAAGTGGGAGATTGTAGGATTCTATATGCCCAAGACACATAAAATATTGATGTGGTTAGTACGTCATGATCCAAGTCGGGTTATACCCAATAACAAGCTTAGCAAACACCAATTAATATTAAATTGATGATATGATCATGCAATTAAATATTTACACCAAATTTAGAAAATGGGTTTTCTAAATAACTTGCATGAGAGATGGAACAAATTATAAGGATAATTTGTTGATGAATTATTGTTATTCTTGTTATTTAAAAAGGTTTTAAATAACAATAATAATATATGAGTGTACCTTAATTAATTTGTTAATTAAGAGGGATATGTCACATTTAACATAAGTCTAGAATGACATTTTAATGTGTGTGACATAAAGCTGAATTCTTTTAAGTTATGTTGGTGTTTTAAAGGGAGGGAAAACCATTTTGAAAGGCTGTCTTGGCCGCCCCCTCCCTTGATCCTTATTGGACCTTTTTGTCTTGAGAAGACACACAACAATAACTAGCAAGACACTCTTTCATTCCATCATTTTCATACATGCAAAATCACTCTCAAATCTCTCTCTTTTCTCTCTCTTGTTCACGGAACAAACAGCTGGAAATTTGTGGTTTTGAAGCTGATTCTTGGTGTAACTCTACCTAGCAAGAGTGGTGTATGATCAAGGCTTGGGGTATACAAAGCTTGAGGATCTCTACATTGAGCTCTTGGTCGATTTCAAGCATCTAAACCTATCATCTTTGGTCGACTTTTGCTGCTGAAAAGGTAGATATCACACTTGTTTAAGCTGTGATTTTATGCACGTTTTGTATGTTCATAGCTTGTTCCATTCATATATTTAAGATCCTAATGTTTGGATTTGTTTTCCACCTAAAATGGTCACCTAAGAATATGAAATTTCAGCTTTAAAAATCACTTTTAAAAGCATTATATCCGCTGCGTTTTCAGAATGTTTAAAGGTTAAACATGGATTTTATGTTCTTGCAAACCCTACACATCGAACAAATTCAAGCAAATTCAAAGTAATTTCAGTAAATCTAGCTCAAAACCATGTAGAACCTCAAATTGAATGACCAGAAGTAGCAGAAACTCAATCTCTATAACCGATTCTTGCAAATTTGCTAATTCGATCAAACGTAGATGTCTAAAGAACAGTTTCAATGATCAGTTGTTAAATCGATCAATGATTAACCGGCTCTGATACCATTTGAAAGGATCTCAGCATCTAGTTTGATCAATTAGATTAGATTTGCAGTGGAATTGTACACGAATTAGAACAAATTATAGCAAGAACACACAAGATGTATTAATGAAACAGTATGATTATATAGAGAGAGAGAATTTCTACCAAAAGGTATATTTTCATTCAACACACGCTTCAGCACGGTTACAATTAGGTCATCTTCCCTTTTATAGGAAAGATGACGTCAGCTGATGTCACTTGACAGTGACATCTAACCGTTATTACAACAAACTACTGAAAGTAAACTAAACTACTGAAGATGTCTAACAGCTGACATCTTCTTACAAAAGACAAGGGTAAACTACAACAACTACTGAAAAGAAACTACTGAAACTACAACGTCTGAAGAACATGCTCTTCAGACGTTTTACAAAGTACTGAAACATAAAAGAAAACTACTGATAAGAAACTACTAGAAGGAAACAACTGAAAGGAAACTACTAAAAAAGAAAACCATCACAACAACTGAAGAATACTTCTTCAGCTATTGTGACAACCTCTGAAGTCTTCAGTACTTGAACTTTAGACTTGAACTTCAGCTGTTGTCATCAGCTGATGTCTTCAGCTGATGTCTTCAGTTGTTGTCTTCAGTCTTTGTACTTCAGCGGATGTCTTTAGTCTTTGTACATCAGCTGATGTCTTCAGTTGTTGTACTTCAGCTGATGTCTTCAGTCTTTGTACTTCAGCTGATGAAGTCTTCAGTTGCTGTCATCATCAGCTGATGAAGTATTCAGCAGTTGTTGTGATGTCTATGGGACTTAAAGGTTTTTCTGATCCAGCTCATTGGTTCTTTTGGTCCAACAGAACCTCTATCCAATTCATTTCTAGTTGTCATTGTGGTCGCCTGTAGGTCTCTAAGAAATTACTAAGGTATATTGATGTTATAGACTTTGATTTATATGTGTTTGAAACTTGACCGAAACTTAATGGATTAATAAACAGTAAAATTGAACAAATTAATAAAAATAAACCTTAATAATGACTAAATCAATCCCTATAGAACATGATTCGATGGTTAAAACACTCAAAATCGACAGATTGAGAATTTGGATTTTGAACAGTTAAGCATCCGAAAAGTTCAAAGAATTTAAACAGGTGCGAAAACTTTCAAAAGTTTTCGCATGTGTTGAACTTGTTGCTCGAGAAGTTGATTTTTAATCAAACTCAGTTTAAAGCAAAAACCAAATCTTTCGTGGGAGAAGTTTGTTTTGAAGACTTTTAGTTTTCACGCGAGAACTAAGAGTTGTCGCGCGAAAACTTTAAAATTCTTGAAATATTTTCCAAGTGTTGGAAATTTTTCTAAGTGTAAATAAGTTTTATAATTTTCACTATAGCTATCTAATATGTTATTGTTTCAGATGGCTTGACCGTTGGTTTTTAACAAAAACCATAATGCGGTTGCGTATCTTGGAGACATTCCGGATGACAAGGCTTTGTTTTGTTCACTTATCGACGGACTGAAGTCATCTCGGATTCTTTATGCCATCTTGGCTAATCCATCTATTTACACAAATATGATCGATCAGTTCTGGCAGACAACTATGAATATGATAGACAGTGACGGTGAACTTTGCATTACTTCAATGGTCAAAGAGAGGAGGATTCTTATCGCTGCTAAGGTGATTAACAGTGTCTTGCTGTTAGAAGATCACCCTCACGCACCGATCAAGATAGACGATGATGCGTGAAGATTCTCTGGTTCGTATGGGTTACAACCACCGATACCCATCACTTGAGAAGAAGTACCTTCCACCATTCTGGAAGTACTTGTTCCATGTCGTTATCCATTGCCTAAGAAATCTAACGGCACGCATGGATAGTCTCAGTGCAGTGTTCGGATCCCTGCTGGTTTCTTTGGTTGATGATTTACGTTACAGCATATCTAGAGGTATATTTTCGGATATGTAGAAGAACGTGACTGCGACGGTGGGGAAGAAGTTTGTCATGTACCGAAGATTACCCTTTAGTCCTTTGTAGTCTTTTGTATAGTTTTGTCATAGTTTAGGGACTGTTTATGTAAATAGATATTCCCTATGTTTATTGATAGTGTAAATAGCTTAGATATCTGTTGTGCAGGTAGACTAGACACAAGAGTTAGTTGAACGAACTTGTATATGCTTCTACACTTGTATTATTTTTGCTTACTATCAATGCACTACTATGAATTTTTCTGATTTGTTTTCTTTGATTGATTACTTGTGTATGTTTTGATTGAATGGCATTATAATATCATCACAGATCTGTAAGGCCCCGTTCCTGGGCGCCTTACAGTTGGTCATTCACAGCACTAAACATACGTAATAGTATACATTTCATGAAACAATTGCTGCGGAATTACATTATCAAAAGCCTATTCATTTCATTTATATTTACTATTGTTAAGCAATACATCATTGTTCGTTAGTTACAAAAAGATTGTTTAAATCCATTACAAAACAATAATATTGTCAAAACATGAATGGATGTCAGTCTTGCCCCGTCGTGTAGCTTCACCCTCGTGCCATCCTCAGCAATATATACCTGCCAACTAAAAATGTATAAAAGTCAGTGTTGCTGAGTGAGTTCTGGAATTAAAAGTATTAAAATAATTTGTATAGATATATGAAAACCTCCTTTGTTGTAAAATATTTCCTTTATTTTGGTATGTGGTCACACATCATATGCACATCAAGGTAATACTTTCTTTCATTCATTACTGTAGCATTCGTTCATTTCGTACTTTTATCATTATCTTTCACTTTCATGCGGACCAATGTGCAATACCCCGAACATTATCCACAAAGCTGATGCTGGGCCTGTGGTCTATAAATAGACCATGAACATTGTCCACTAAGCTGACCCAGTCACCTAGGGCATGCTACAAGGGTCCCTCTCAGTCTCAATGACTGACCCTGCATGCATCCTTCGGGTTAGCTAAACCGCATACAGTTGAGCTAACGATAATATGGTCGTGCACCTCCTATACATTTGCTTGCAAGATTTTCATTCTTTCATTTAGGCTCCACTTTTCTTCATCAATAATCTTTCACTTTTTATTAATGATAATACTTTACGTTTATGATCATAAGCACACCACGTAAAGTCACACTATAATGATTAATATGGGACATAAGAATGGCTTATAATCATGCATAATATTAACAATTAAAACCCTAAAGTTAAACTAGGGTCAAACCCTAATCATTCTATTTTTCTCCAAAATTTCAGAAAAATTCCAAAGTGTTCTAGGCGCATGAGCACTATGAAGGCGCATGAGCCTTGCTTAGGCGCATTAGCACTATTCAGGCGCATGGTCTTACACTTAATCCTTTTTCCCACTTAGTCTTGGGCGCATGAACTATTCAGGTGCATTGGCATTATTGGGGTGCATCATCCTATACATAACTTTCTATGGCACATTTTCAGGCGCATGGGCCCTGTTTGGGTGCATGAACAACACTTAGATCTTTCTAAGGCATTTTCAGGCGCATGGGCCTTATGTAGGCACATGAACCTTCTATTTAACATGTTTCCTGAATGTTTTCAGTCCCAAGCAATCATGTCATCCTATTCTAAGCTTATTAATACCTATCTAACATGCACATCACTTAAAAACCATGAATCATCACTATACATGCACAATTACATACGGTTACACACACAAAAACTATAAAATCATTTTAAATACATTTTCTGCCCCAAAAAGAGTTAAAACATATAAAAATACGGGGTCTAGAATTCACCTAATGCATTCTTCAAGAGACACTCCTCCAAACATGAATTACCAAAAGTTCAAACGCCTAAAACAAACCAAAACAAGCATCCAAACACATAGAACACTTATAAATCGGTTCCAAGTTTGAAAACCCAACAAAACCAACAAAAACACTTAAAACACTTACCAATTTTGCAAATTTCAGACCTTTCTTCTTTCGAAACCGAGAGAAAACTTCTGTTCTTCTTCTTCTCCTTTTTCAGTTGACTGATGGGTTGTAAAAGCAGCTTGCATGGGCGGCCATACTTAAAGTAATAATAAACTATTAAGTTTTGTACTTTTTACACAAAGTCCCCTCCACTTTTGCTCCTTCTCATTTTCTTTCAAGATACTTTTCTTTTCTTTTTTTTCCTATTTTCTTTTCTTCCTTTTTTTTGTTTTTTTGACAAGATTTCATGGTGTTACAAGTCCACTCTCCTTAATGAGTTTTCATCCCTGAAACCCGTCACTCTTCGAATAACTGGGGGTAATGTTGTCTCATCTCTTCTTCAGTCTCCCACATAGACTCTGAACCTTTTTGGTGTTTCCACTGCACATGCACCAGTGGAACAACTTTATTCCTCAGCATCTTTTCTTTTCATCAATGATTGCCACTGGTTGCTCTACATAATTGAGTTGTTCATCCACTTCAATATCATCCAGTGGTACAATCATATCTTCATCAGCTAAGCGCTTTTCTCAGATGAGATCCATGGAATGTCGGATGAATTCCACTTAGCTCATCGGGTAGCTCCAGCTTATAAGCCACCTCTCCTATTCGAGCAATGATTTGGAAAGGTCCTATATACCTCGGGCTTAGCTTGCCCCTCTTCCAAAACCAAATAATTCCTTTCCAAGGTGAAACCTTCAACATAACTCGATCGCCCACCTTGAATTCGATCGCTCTAGGCCTCTTGTCGGCATACGACTTTTGTCTATCTTTTGCTGCCTTCATAAAGGCTTTGATCCTTTCTAACTTTTCAGTGGTAGTATCGATTACTTCAAGGCTCCCTAACTCTTTCTGTCTAATATCACCCCAACATACGGGTGTCCTACACCTTCTACCCTATAGCATCTCGTAAGGTCGCATGCCAACGCTGGCATGATAACTATTGTTATATGAAAATTATGCGAATTGTAAGTTAGTATCCTAACTCCTTCCAAAATCAATAATGCATGCTTGGAGCATATCCTCAAGCGTCTGAATCATCCTCTCCGACTAACCGTCCGTCTAAGGATGATAAGCCGTGCTGATGTGTAGCCTCATCCCCATCACGTCATGGAATCTCTTCTAAAACTTTGATGTGAATCGGGTGTCACGATCTGACACGATAGACACCGGCACACCATGACGAGCTACAATCTCCTTAGTGAACAGATCCGCCAGTCTCTTGGATGAATACACCTCACGGATCTGTAGGAAGTGAGCACTCTTTGTCAGAAGATGAACAATCACCCAAAAGGTTATGCACCCCCTCGTCGTACAAGGTAGCTTAGTAATAAAATCCATGATGATATGCTCCCATTTCCATTTGGGTATATCCAAAAGTTGGATCTTCCCGTATGGTTTTGATGTTCTGCCTTCACTTGCAAACAACTAAGGCACTTGCTCACGTACTCCACTATATCGCGCTTCATTCCCGGCCACCAATAATCTTTCTTCATGTCCTGATACATTTTTGTGGCACCAGGATGAATTGAGTATCGAGTCTTATGAGCTTAATCCATAATTCGCCTTTGTATGTCCGCGTAACGAGGAATCCATATCCCTCCATTTCGGGTTTTAACACCAAGAGTGTTTTCACCCAATTCTGTGACTAGACCTCTCATTCGCTCAGAATTTAGGCGATCTTCTTTCAACACCTCTTCTTGAAATTCTTTCACTTGGGTCATCACGTTAGCGGTCATAACCAACTGATCAGCTTTCACCTGAATCGGCTCGGGTCTCTCCTTCCGACTAAGGGCATCAGCCACGATGTTGGCCTTACCCGGATGGTAATTGATCTCACAATCATAATCTTTGATGAGCTCTAACCATCTCCTCTACCTCATGTTAATATCTTTTGCTCTAAGAAGTACTTCAAGCTTTTGTGATCATTGAAGATGGTACACTTCGTCCCGTATAAGTAGTGCCTCCAAATCTTCAATGCGAAGACCACAGCCACTAACTCCAAATCATGGGTAGGGTAGTTGACTTCATGGGTTTTCATCTGTCGGGATGCGTAGGCTATTATCCTTCCACGTTGCATCAACACACAACCTAGTCCCAAATATACCACTAAGTCGTCACTCCCTTCGGGTAACGTTTAAACAGGAGCTTGAGTTAATCTTGTTCTCAATTCCTCAAAATCCCACTCCTGTTCCTGACCCCACACAAACTTCACATCCTTGCGAGTCAACTTAGTCAAAGATGAGGCTATCTTGGAAAAGTCTTGAATGAATCTCCTGTAATATCCTGCCAAACCCAAGAAACTACGAATCTCGGATGGTGTCCTTGGAAACTTCCATTGCATCACGGCCTCAATCTTTGTCGGGTCCACCATGATTCCTTCAGCATTTACCACGTGACCTAAAAATTACACCTCGCGCAACCAGAAAGCACACTTAGAGAATTTAGCATATAACTTCTCTCTTCTAAGTGTTTCCAACACCTTGCGTATGTGGTCGGCATGTTCTTCCTCACATTATCGAACAAATCAGGATATCATCAAAAAACACAATCACTGATTTATCTAACATTGGCTGACACACTCGGTTCATTAAATCCATAAAGGCAGCTGGCGCGTTAACTATACCAAAAGACATGATGAGAAACTCGTAGTCCATAATGCTTGCGAAAAGCTGTCTTAGGAATATCCCGCTCCTTCACCTTCAACTGATGGTAACCAGATCGTAGATCTATCCTAGAGAACCAACTGGCACCTTGCAGCTGATCAAACAAGTCGTCAATCCTCGGTAACCGATACCAATGCTTTACCGTCAACTTATTTAACTCTCGGTAGTCTATACACATCCTCATACTACCGTCTTTCTTCTTCAAGAATAAGACCGGAATACCCCATGTAGAGATACTCGGTCGAATGAACCCTTTATCCATTAACTCCTGCAGTTGGGCCATTAGTTCCTTCATCTCGGTCGGAGCTAATCGATACGGTGCTTTGGCAACGGGTTGAGCACCGGGTATCGAAACAATCTGAAACTCAATCTCGCAATCCGGTGGCACACCTGGTAAGTCTTCTGGGAACACGTCTGGGAAATCGCACACCATTGGTATGTTGGACAGCTATGGTATTGACGCGTCCACATCTTTCATGTAGGCCAGATAGGCACTACATCCATGTCTCATGCACTTTTATTTCACCGCCATCGCAATCACCTTTGGAACCGTAGTAACGCGACCACCGTAAACCGTCACCCAACTCCCATCGGGCGCAATTAATCGAATCGTCTTCTTGCGACACACGATGTTTGCCTCATAGGTTGCTAACCAATCCATCCCTTGTACTACATCAAATCCGCCTGGGGGCATCAGATGTAATTTAGCAGAAAACCTATGACCTTCTTGTTCTATGGCACACTCCTCTATCATATCAGTAATTCGAGCAGACTTACCAATAGTAGTTTCTGCATCGAATGCCTCATTAATACTTCTACTATTAATAGACAATTTAGCACAGAAAGTAGTAGAGATGAAACTCCGACTAGAACCAGAATCAAATAACACAGAGTCACAAGTTTGGTCTACTAGAAACATACCTGACACGACATCGGGATCCACTCTGGCGTCCTCTCGGGTCATCGGGAAGCCTCTAGCACTGGCCCTCTGCCCTCCTTCTTCAGCCTTCTTCTTTGCCCCAAAATTCTCAGCCCTTGGCTTCTTGTAGTCCTGCTCACGTGGCCCTCCTCGCCACAGCTATAACACCTCAGCACCCTACAGTCTCTAGCAATATGTCCAGGCTTCCCACACTTGATGCAACATTCAACCCAAACCTACACTCACTGCTGTGCTCCCTACCACATTTATCATACTTCCTCAGCCCCTAGCTTAATGACGCCACCCTACGGTCATGCACCTTCATCTCTTTATTTTTGGGAGCGAAACCACCACGTTCAAACCGCTTCCCATTCCAGTTCTTATCACCACCCACTGTCTTCTTCGTCTCTACCATGGTCTCCTCTCGCTCATCATACAACCTACCCGCCATGCTACAGCCGATCGAAAGGTACTTGGTCGGGCAGCAATCAGATGCCTACGTATATCAACCAGGCAACCACTGGACATACCTCTTAATTAACCTTGATATCGGGGTCACCTGATCAGGCACCAGCCTTGCCATCTCGTTGAATTTGGTGGTATACTGTTGATGCGTCATAGTTCCCGCTTCCAGCTGCAGGAACTCCCTCTCAATCTTGTCCAATTCCCTGTGAGGACAGAACTCCTCAATCACCAACTTTTTCAGTTTAGGCCGTCTCATCTTCCCGATGGCCCTGCTGCCCTCGGCCTGTATAACATTGTCCCACCAGCATAAGCCGAATCCACCAGTGAATGGGTGGCAACTTCACCTTCTGATCTTCTCGGCACTCACTGATATCAAGCACATCCTCCATCTCCCTCACCCATTGGTAATGTTGTCTCATCTCTTCTTCAGTCTCCCACGTAGACTCTAAACCTTTTTGGTGTTTCCACTGCACACGCACCAGTGGAACCACTTTATTCCTCAGCCTCTTTTCTTTTCATCAATGACTGCCACTAGTTGCTCTACATAATTGAGCCGTTCATCCACTTCAATATCATCCAGTGGTACAATCATATCTTCATCAGCTAAGCACTTTCTCAGATGAGATACATGGGATGTCGAATGAATTCCACTTAGCTCATCGGGTAGCTCCAGCCTATAAGCCACCTCTCCTATTCGAGCATTGATTCGGAAAGGTCCTATATACCTCAGGCTTAGCTTGCCCCTCTTCCAAAACCAAATAATTCCTTTCTAAGGTGAAACCTTCAACATAACTTGGTCGCCCACCTAGAATTCGATTGGTCTACGCCTCTTGTCGGCGTATGACTTTTGTCTATCTTTTGCTGCCTTCATAAAGGCCTTGATCCTTTCTAACTTCTCAGTGGTAGCATCGATCACTTCAAGGCTCCCTTACTCTTCCTGTCTAATATCACCCCAACATACAGGTGTCTTACACCTTCTACCCTATAGCATCTCGTAAGGTGGCATGCCAATGCTGGCATGATAACTATTGTTATATGAAAATTATACGAATGGTAAGTTATCATCCTAACTCCTTCCAAAATCGATCACGCATGCTTGGAGCATATCCTCGAGCGTGTGAATCGTCCTCTCAGACTAACCCTCCGTCTGAGGATGATAAGCCGTGCTGATGTGTAGCCTCATCCCCATCGCGTCATGGAATCTCTTCTAAAACTTTAATGTGAATCGGGTGTCATGATTCGACACAATAAACACCGGCACACCATGACGAGCTACAATCTCTTTAAAATCCACCAGTCTCTTGGATGAATACGCCTCGCGGATCGGTAGGAGGTGAGCACTCTTTGTTAGACGATGAACAATCACCCAAATGGTATCGCACCCCCTCGCCGTACGAGGTAGCTTAGTAATAAAATCCATGATGATGTGCTCCCACTTCCATTTGGGTATATCCAACAGTTGGATCTTCCCGTATGGTTTTTGATGTTCTGCCTTCACTTGCAAACAACTAAGGCACTTGCTCACGTACTCCACTATATCGCGCTTCGTTCCCGGCCACCAATAATCTTTCTTCATGTCCTGATACATTTTTCATGGCACTGGGATGAATTGAGTATCAAGTCTTATGAGCTTAATCCATAATCCGCCTACGTATGTCTCCGTAATGAGGAATCCATATCCGTCCATTTCAGCTTTTAACACCAAGAGTGTTTTCATCCAATTTCGTGACTAGACCTCTCATCGTTTAGAATTTAGGCGGTCTTCTTTCAACACCTCTTCTTGAAATTTTCTCACCTGGGTCATCACGTCAGAGGTCATAACCAACTGATAAGCTGTCACCCAAATCATCTCGGGTCTCTCCTTTAAACTAAGGGCATCAGCCATGATGTTAGCCTTACTTGGATGGTAATGGATCTCGCAGTCATAATCTTTGATGAGCTCTAACCATCTCCTCTGCCTCACGTTGAGATCCTTTTGCTCGAAGAAGTACTTCAAGCTTTTGTGGTCGGTGAAGATGGTACTAGACGAACAAATCATTGGTAGGGTAGTTGACTTTGTGAGTTTTCAATTGCCGGGATGCGTAGGCTATTATCCTTCCACGTTGCATCAACATGCAGCCTAGTCCCAAATAAGAAGAAACTGAATGTACCACTAAGTCTTCACTCACTTCGGTTAACGTTAAAATAGGCGCTTGAGTTAATCTCATTCTCAATTCCTCAAAAGCACAGTCCTGTTCCCAACCCCACACAAACTTCACATTCTTGCAAATCAACTTAGTCAAAGATGAGGGTATCTTAGAAAAGTCTTGAATGAATCTCCTGTAATATCCCGCCAAACCCAAGAAACTGCGAATATCTGATGGCGTCCTTGGATACTTCCATTGCATCACTGCCCCAACCTTGGCCAGGTCCATCATGATTCCTTCAGCATTTTGCGCAACCAGAAAGCACACTTAGAGAATTTAGCATATAACTTCTCTCTTCTGTGTTTCCAACAACTTGCGTATGTGGTCGACATGTTCTTCCTCACTTCTCGAACAAATCAGGATATCATCAATAAACACAATTACTGATTTATCTAACATTGGCTGAAACACTCGGTTCATTAAAACCATAAAAGCAGCTGGCTCGTTAGTTAGACCAAAAGACATGATGAGAAACTCGTAGTGTCCATAACGCGTGCCAAAAGCTGTCTTAAGAATATCCCGCTCCTTCACCTTCAACTGATGGTAACCAGATCGTAGATCTATCCTTGAGAACCAACTGGCACCTTGCAGCTGATCAGACAAGTCGTCAATCCTCGGTAACAGATACCGATTCTTTACCATCAACTTGTTTAACTCTAAGTAGTCTATACACATCCTCATACTACCGTCTTTCTTCTTCACGAATACGACCGGAAAACACCATGGAGAGATACTCGGTCGAATGAACCCTTTATCCATTAACTCCTACAGTTGGGCCATTAGTTCATTCATCTCGGTCGAAGGTAATCGATACGGTGCTTTGGCAACGGGTTGAGCAGCGAGTATCAAATCAATCTGAAACTCAATCTCGCGATGCGGTGGCACACCTGGTAAGTATTCTGGGAACACGTCTGGGAAATTGCACACCAGTTGTACGTTGGACAGTTATGGTACTGACTCGTCCACATCTTTCACATAGGCCATATAGGCACTATATCCATGTCTCATGCACTTTTCCACCATCACCATCGAAATTACCTTTGGAACCGTAGTGACGCGATCACCGTAAACCGTCACCGAACTCCCACCGGGTGTAATTAATCGAATCATCATCTTGTAACACATGATGTTTGCCTCATAGGTTGCTAACCAATCCATCCCTAGTACTACATCAAATCCGCCTAGGGGCATTAAATGTAATTTAGCAGAAAACCTATGACCTTCTAATTCTATGGCACAGTCCTCTATCATATCAGTAATTCAAGTGGACTTACCAATAGCAGTTTCTACATGGAATGGCTCAATAATTTCTACTACTAACAGACAATTTAGCACAGAAAGTAGTAGAGATGAAACTCCTACTAGCACCAGAATTAAATAACACAGAGGCACAAGTTTGGTTAACTAGAAACATACCTGCCACGACATCAGGATCCATTCTGGCCTCCTCTCGGGTCATCGGGAAGGCTCTAGCACTTGCCCTCTGCCCTCCTTCTTCAGCCTTCTTCTTCGCCCCAGAACTCTTACCCTCTGCTTGTTGCAACTCTTGCTCACGTGGCCCTCCTCGCCACAGCTATAACACCTCGACACCTTGCAATCTCTAGCAATGTGTCCAGGCTTCCCACACTTGAAGCATACGTTCAACCCCAACCTAGACTTACCGGTGTGCTCCCTTCCACATTTACCGTACTTCCTCAGCCTTAAGCTTGATGACGCCACCCTACGGTCATACACCTTCATCTTTTCGTTGTTGGGAGCGGAACCACCACGTCCAAACCGCTTCCCGTTCCAGTTCTTATCACCACCCCTGTCTTCTTCGCCTCCACCACGGTTCCCTCTTACTCATCATACAACCAACCCGCCATGTCTACAGCCGATCGAAATGTACTTGGTCGGGCAGCAATCAGATGCCTATGTATATCAGCCGGCAACCCCTTGACATGATGGGTTTTGTAGATGTTTATCAAAGTCATATTAACCATTTAACATGAAAAACGCAGCGGAGTTTATATCAAAACCATTTTAGATATTAGTTAGGTTATGTATCATATACACTAGTTAAAACAAAACCCAAGACAAGCATCTATTTATATGGAAGCGCATGTTATCAAAACATAACAAGCACATAAACTACCTCTTTAAAACCGTGGATATGGAGGTGTAGATGATGAACTTTGTAGCTTAATCTTCAACCAAGAAGACCTCAAGTAAGTAATACCCCAAGCCACCAACAAACCCCTTTGAATGCTAGGTTTCTCAACACTAAATTTCAGCAACTAAACACCTTGTTCTTTGCTGAATTTTCAGCCTTGTTTTAGCTCCAAAACCGATTTTAGAGAGAGGCTAGAGAGAAAACTTATGCTTTTTGCATGCAAGAGAGAGTGTGAGATTGGAGAGTGTGAGAGCCTTGAAGTCTTGCACATTACAAGACAAAAAATAGGTGGGACATTAAGGCCATGGGGCCGCCGAAAATACCCATTTAAAATGGGTTTCCCCTATTTTGCTTCTTTTATATAATTAACACTCTTTTATTCTCTTATTTTATAAAGTTGAAATCAATTTTAACTTTATAAACTTAGCACCCTTTTATTTGTTATTTTTTAACAAACTTAAATAATGAAACAAATAATTCCTCATGAACAATTATCCACATAATGATGTTCATCTACAAGAGCAATGTATTTAGAAAACCCATTTTTCTAAATTGGTGTAAATATTTATTTGTATGATCTTATCAACGAAGATTGATAAGTGCAACGGTTTGCTACCCCTAATGTATATGATTAAGTGCCATTCAATAGCATCATCCTCTTCAAGTACCTTACTTGAAAATGTTTTAGGTGAATCAATCATTTATCCTTTTGTTTCAGATGTCATGTTGAATCCCAGAGACACAGAATTGTCATTCTCTGATGATTTAACTTTAACAGGCCTTAGACATCTAACTCTCAACGAATAAGAGGAACAAATTCCATATTGACTACATACGTCTCTCACAATCACCTTATATTATACCTGAACCTAGCCTTATGTACTGCTAATCTTTCAGAAGAGCAAAGTACTAAGTCAAAGTACAACACTTGGTGAATATCAAGACCCAATATGTATCTTAGAACTGAGGATACAATGATATTCGCCTTTACTCAATATCTCTTATGACTAATCACAAAGATTCCATGCAGAAATAATTGAGAGCGGGTCAGTCCTATATCTATATCCCATAGATATCAATGAACCTTGGTAGCAACCTCCTGCTATATATTCATACCTTATGAATATCAACCAATCCAAGTTCATTATAGTCTTACATTCATAGTTGTTCCCATAAGTATGATCGACTACAGACGTTTAGAATAACTTACTTACTCACGGATTTAAGCATGCTAAAATAGAAGAACAAATGAAAATTATAACCGTATAATTAAGTCAAATAACATAAGTTCCAATATCCAAATACAAAATTTGATCAAGTCCAATCACTAGAATATAGAAGTCGTAAGGCACAAGTATGACTTTCATGCTTTGACCTATCTAGGAGCTTCGTGAATAGATCCGCAATGTTTTGATCGGTGTGAACTTTGCGAATACATATCTTTCCCTTTTCACCTTCATCCCTTATGTAGTTGAACCTCCGTTCAATGTGCCGAGTCTTTTGATATGCACGAGGTTCCTTGATTTGAGCAATCGCACCCTCGTTATCACAAAAGATCTCTAGGGGGTCTTGAATGGTAGCAACGACCCCTAGATCAGCAATGAACTTCCTAAGCCACGTAGCTTCTTGAGCTGCCAATGAAGCATCGATGTATTCTGATTCTGTTGTAGATAGTGCCACTACATATTGCTTTGAGCTCTTCCAAGAGACCGCTCCTCCATTCATAATGAAGACATATCCCGACTGTGATCGAGAATGATCTCGGTCGGTTTGGAAACTCGCATCTGTGTAACCCTTTACAACGAGCTCCTCCTCACCAGATCCATATATTAAGAACATATCCTTAGTGTTTCTAAGGTATTTCAAAATACTCTTAACAGCCATCCAATGACTATTACCAGAATTCTATTGATATCTACTTGTCATGCTTAGAGCACATGACACGTCAGGGCTAGTACATATCATTGCATACATGATGGATCCTATAGCAGATGCATATGGGACTCCATTCATTCGTTCTTGTTCAACCTTTGAACTAGGGCATTGAGATGAGCTCAATATAGTCCCCTTTTGAATAGGTACCAAACATTTCTTAGAATTCTCCATCTTGAACCTTTTCAAGATCTTTTCAATGTATGCACTTTGGTTTAAACCTATCAACTGTCTTGATCTATCCCTATAGATCTTTATTCCTAAAATATAGGCGGCTTCACCAAGATCCTTAATGGAAAAACAGTTTCAAGCCAGGCTTTTACACCTTCCAAGGTTGGAATGTCGTTTCAAAGTAGTAAAATGTCATCGACATATAATACAAGGAAAGTAATAGTGCTCCCACTAGCTTTCTTATATACACAAGCTTCATCAGCGTTTTTGATGAAGCCAAATTTCTTTACTTCATCATCAAAACGGTGATTCCAACTTCTCGACGCTTGTTTCAATCCGTAGATTGACTTCTTTAACTTGCATACCTTGTTAGGATGTTTTGGATCGACAAAACCTTCAGGCTGTTCCATATGGATATCTTCCTCAAGATATCCATTAAGGAAAGCAGTTTTGACATCCATTTGCCAAATCTCATAGTCATAATATGTTGCTATGGCAAATAATATCCTGATAGACTTTAGCATTGCCACAGGAGAAAAAGTTTCATCATAATCAACCCTTTGAGTTTGAGTGAAACCTTTTGCTACAAGTCCAGCTTTATAAGTATCCAAGTTTCCATGCATATCGGTTTTCTTATTGAAAACCAACTTACTTCCAACTACCTTGGACTTAAGAGTTAGTGTAACCAATTCCCAAACTTGGTTATCATACATGGATTGCATCTCAACGTTCATGGCTTCTTGCCATTTGTCAAAATCAGGTTTTGACATTGCATCACGGTATGTGGTTGGTTCATCCAAATCTACCACATAGCATCCATCCATTAAAAATCCATATCTCTCAGGAGGAACACTAGTTCTACCAGATCTGTGAACGTTTTGTGTATCTTGATCATCCATATGATCATTCTCAACATCCTCATGTTGATTGCTAGTATCAACCAAATGTGTATATTCTTGTGAATCTTGAACCTCTTCAAGTTCCACTGTTCTTCCACTAGTTTCTTCCGAAAGGAACTTAGTTTCCAAGAACTCTGCCCTTCGAGCAATAAACACTTTCTGCTCTGTTGGATCATAGAAATAATATCCAATATAATCTCTAGGATATCCAATGAAGATACACGTTATGGATCGGGCTTCTAGTTTGTTTTGTGTGTATTGCTTAGGATAAGCCTCACACCCCCTAACTTTTAAATATGATAATGATGGAATCCTTCCATGCCATACTTCGAAAGGTGTCCATTCCACTTTCTTCGTTGGGGCCATATTTAAAATACGGGCCGCGGAGAGCAATGGGAAACCAAAAATGATAGAGGTAGTGTACTTCTAGCCATCATAGATCGAATCATATCCAATAGAGTCCGATTCCTCCTCTCAGACACACAATTATGTTGTGGTGTTCCAGGTGGAGTAAGTTGTGAGACAATCCCACAACTTCTAAGATACTCTTGAAATTCACTACTTAGGTATTCACCTCCTCTATTTGTACGAAGAATCTTGACCGTTTTGTTGAGTTGATTTTCTACTTCATTCTTGAAGACTTTGAACATTTCAAAAGATTCATGTTTGTGTCTTAACAAGTACATACCCATAACGACTATAGTGATCGGTAAAGGTAATGAAGTATCTTTCACCATTCCTAGTTATTGGTTTAAAAGGTCCACAAACATCCGAATGTATGATCCCTAATAAATCTTTTTCCCTTTCTTTAGTCCCACTAAAAGGGGCCTTTGTCATTTTACCTTGTAAACAAGACTCGCATACATAAAATGAATCATTTTCATTAGTTTTCAAAAGACCATTCTTTTGAAGTTTTTGCATACGATTCTTGTTTATGTGACCAAGGCAACAATGCCAAAGATAGGAATCACTCAAATCTAATTTGAGCCTTTTGGTGGTTGCTTGATACATTGAGCTATCATATGTTGTGTTATCATGAATCAATTCATAAATACCATTACAAGGTATAGCCTTAAAATAAAACACATGATTTAAAGAAACATGAACATCATTGTCAACAAACTTGAAATCATAATCATATTGTCTTAAACGGGAAACAGAAATAATGTTCCTAGTCAAACTAGGAGCATACAAAACATTCTTTAAAATAACTTCCAAACCACTTGGAAGCCTCAAAATGTAGTCTCCTTGGGCTTCCACGTGAACCTTTGTACCATTGCCCATAAAGAGACTAATTTCCCCTTTTGCATAATGCTCACTTCTTTTGAACCCCTGCAACAAATTGCAAATATGAGTTCCACATCCGGTATCTAATACCCATATGTTAGATGAAATAACATTTAGCTCAACATGTATCATAAAGATTGTACCTGAGGTTTGCCCCGCATCCCTCTTCGATTTCAACTCTTTGAGATAGACCGGACAATTGCGTTTCTAATGGCCTACCTCACCACACTCAAAACACAGGTCATCATGAGCAACCTTCTGCTTCTTTTCTTTCAGTTCGGGCGGTTCCACTTTACCTTTACCCTTCCCCTTCCCCTTGACGTGCCCCTTCCCTTTGGCAACACTTGCCCTAGGGTCGGGGAGGTTCTTTTTCCTACTACCTCCTTCATTGATCGTAAGAACCGATAGAACCTTTCTACCCATGCCCGCCTTGGCCGTTTTGAGCATTGAATGAAGCTCACCAATGCTCTTGTCCTATCCATTCATGTTATATTTCATAACAAGGCTATCAAACTTCTTGGATAGGGAGCTGAGGATCAAATCCATTGCCAACTCGTTGGACACGCGACAGTTAAGCCTTTCAAGGCGATCAATATGGCTCTTCATCTTAAGAATGTAAGATGATACCGATTGGGTCTCGTCCATCCGACATGCATGAAGTGCTCGAACCATTTCGAAGCGCTCCACCCTTGATTGTTGTTAGAGCATTACCTTCAACTGGGTGATCATGTCATAGGCATTGTGGTTCTCAAAGTCCTTTTGCAAATCGGGAATCATACTCTCTAGCATGAGACATGAGACTTGCACAGAGTCCTCTGTGTACTTGACCCACTCGGCAAAGGCCACTACGTCATTCTCATCGTGTTCATCAGGAATGGGGTCGTCTAACACATAGGACTTCTTTTCTTTCTTGAGAACGATTATCAAGTTTCGGTACCAATCCATGAAATTCCCATGGTTTAGACGTTCCTTTTCAAGGATAGTTCTTAGTGATAGGTTATGGACGGTCGGGATTGAGTTGTTGTTGTTAGCCATCTACAATTTTACAAAGTTCAATTTTTAGTATTTTGATATCAAAGCATTTTAATTATTAATACCCTTTTATGTCTCCAAGAAAATTAATAATTAAATTTAGAATCCAACGTTACATTTAAATATCCGTTAGGTGACCTTTATCCCTTTATTTAAATTAACAAGGTAGTCAACGTTTGACAATTGTAACCTATAACAATTTCTAGTTGTATGGTATCGGTTTAAACATATTATCTTTTGTTTGGCATGTTTATCCCATCAACACCATTTGTACGTCATGCTTCGGTGATCCTAAGGCATGATTTCCAAATCAAGTCGTCCTACTTAGACACAAGTGTGATTTTACAAATATAAGTGGTTAGGTGACCTTTATCCCACAAATATGGTAATTTCACCTCACCTTCACAAGTTTCTATATTTATTGTTAGGTGACCTTTATCCCATAAATAAGTTGCAAGTGAATTGAGTGTTGTTTAAAAGGATGGTGTTAAACTTGTTTTGAAAAGGGTTTTTGTAGTTTCTAAAATTCTAGTTTTTAGAAAAATCCTTTTATACCATACTATTTGTATGCATTCAAATGCATGGTATTTTAGGAAAAACTATTTTCATGATTCCTTTTAACAAAACTCATTTTTATTAAATCATTAACCCTTAATAAACTCATTTTATTAATTCCTTTAATGATAGAACAAATTTTATGCTTGTTTTAATTTCAGATGTTTAACTAGTTTATCTATTTTCAATTAAAATGTCAAACTCAACCAAACAACCAAATAATCAACCAAACATAAAATACAAGTGCATAACCATAGCCAACTATTTTGATCACACTTGCTTGCCATAACAAGTGTGTCAAGAGGTCATTTCTAGGTTAAAAACATGACACAATGTTGTGTTGATGAACTCCCACTTGAACTTGCATCCAAATGCTTCAATATTCCTTTTGTGTTGTGATCCCACCACCATCTTTAGGCACCTTCTTTGTCTTACAAATCAGCCCCAAAATGCTTGTTACATAGAAAAAATCCTAATACATTTTTCTAGGAAAATAAAGTGCAAACTAATCTATTTATTACATACCAAATGAAACAAATAAATTACATAGCCTTTATTACAACCAAATGAAATCACAACCACAAACAATCAAACACAAGGTCATGGCAAGGTTTTATGCACTAAAAACACATCCAAATATGTGTACAAAATACGTAAATGGCAGCCCCTTTTTGTACCCAAAATCTCGGCCAACATAAACCAAGAACAAGTGGGTTTTTATCCAAACAAACAAACCATCTCATGATTTTAAATTTTCAAGATTTTTACATGCATATAAAAGTAATATCTTGAAAAACAAAGGGACTTCCATGTGTGAAATTTCCAGCCCACTTGAAAATTTCAATTTTTGAAGCATGTATCCATATAACCGGCTCTTGATGCCATTGATGGGTTTTGTAGATGTTTACCAAAGTCATATTAACCATTTAACATGAAAAACGCAGCGGAGTTTATTTCAAAACCATTTTAGATATTAGTTAGTTTATGTATCATATACACTAGTTAAAACAAAACCCAAGACAAGGATCTATTTATATGGAAGAGCATGCTATCAAAACATAACACACACATAAACTACCTCTTTAAAACCGTGATATCGAGGTGTAGATGATGAACTTTGTAGCTTAATCTTCAACCAAGAAGACCTCAAGTAAGTAATACCCCAAGCCACCAACAAAGCCCTTTGAATGCTAGGTTTCTCAACACCAATTTTCAACAACTAAACACCTTGTTTTTTGCTGAATTTTCAGCCTTGTTTCAGCTCCAAAACCGATTTTAGAGAGAGGCTAGAGAGAAAACTTTTGCTTTTAGCATGCAAGAGAGAGAGTGTGAGAGTCTTGAAGCCTTGCACATTACAATACAAAAATAGGTGGGACAATAAGGCCATGGGGCGGCCGAAAATACCCATTTAAAATGGGTTCCCCCCATTTTGCTTCTTTTATATAATTTACACTCTTTATTCTCTTATTTTATAAAGTTGAAATCAATTTTAACTTTATAAACTTAGCACCCTTTTATATGATATTATTTAACAAACTTAAATAATGAAACAAATAATTCCTCATGAACAATTATCCACATAAGGATGATCATCTACAAGAGCAATGTATTTAGAAAACCCATTTTTCTAAATTGGTGTCAATATTTATTTGTATGATCTTATCAACGAATAAATATTTATTGGTGTTTGTTTGGCTTGTTATTGGGTATGACCCGACTTGGATCATATCACACTAGCCACATCAATTTAATATGCATCTTGGGCAGATCAAATCTTTCATGACATACCTCTTAATCTTTCTTGATAGTGGGGTCACCTGATCAGGCACCAGCCTTGCCATCTCGTTGAATTTGGTGGTATACTGTTGTTGCGTCATAGTTCCCACGTCCAGCTGTAGGAACTCCCTCTCAATCTTGTCTAATTCCCTGTGTGGACAGAACTTCTCAATCACCAACTTTTTCCATTTAGGCCACCTCATCTTCCCAATGGCCCTGCTGCCCTCGGCCTGGACAATGTTGTCCCACCAGCATAAGGCCGAGTTCACCAATGAATGGGTGGTAAACTTAAAATTCTGTTCTTCTCAGGACTGACTGATGTCAAGCACCGCCTCCATCTCCCTCACCCATCCGGTGGTCCTTCTCCTCTCTTTCTTCACGTCCTCTCTTGCCGCCATGATCACTTCAGTTACTATAGATGGTAGAATCGTCTGCATCACTTGATGGACTTCCTCAATGTCCGCCTCTTTCACTGAAGCCCTTAAGTTCATGCTCTCATCACCACCCTCCTGGTGATGCATCTCGGGCTCTTCTCGGGCCCTCTTTATAGTCTTGGTCTTATTCCGAGTAACACGCGGTTCAACACCACGTCCTTCCTGTGCTCCACCCTTAGAGGACATAGATGATCTACCTCCAGCCATTCTCTAATCACCATAAGATTTAAACTCTAACATGATCATTCCACGAATAGCTTAGTTTATGTTAAGTATAGTAAGTCCCTAATTACAGTGGCCAGTTGTGATTAGCCACTTACTTTACTCTTCACACCCCAAGCGTTTCCTACACTGACTACATCAATATCTAAATCTACTAAGAACACATAAGTTAAATAGCACATGCATATAATACTGGTTAACTTTAAGAAAGGGGATACCTCATGGCACGTAGCTACTCGGGCTGTGTAAGGCCCACGTTCCCGGGCAACTCACAGCTGGTCATTCATCGCACGTAAACATTTTAAATCGTTCATCCATTTTGCAGCGGAATTTAAAACTTTCATTTATAACTAAAAAATGTCATTTCATAACATTACAATATTCGTTTTCATCTCAAAATACATTGACATGTGAAAATATGGATGCCAGCCTCAACAACTGAGTAGTCGCCCTATGCCGTCCTCAGCAACATACCTGCCAACTGGAAACACATCAAAGTCAGCGTTGCTGAGTGAGTTCTAGTTTTAAATAAGACATACTTTACTTTCCATTAAAAATGTTCTCACATACATGCGATCACACAACATACGTACACGTTGATAATATTATTATTACTTCATCATTCATTCATTATCTTTCATTCGTGTACAGTTCATCGTTAACGTTCACGTTCTTTCTTAACTCTTTTCTTTCGTTCATATATTTCTTACTTTCATTCATACATTCGTTACATTCGTCCGTACGTACATTACGTTCATTTTTATGTTCATTTCATTCATTAGTACGTTAATTACTTTCATGCATCCTCTACCTTCCACTTCTATCTAGGTCCGGTCACACTTTACCCTCTTCATGGCACACAGCCATGATTACTGAGGTCGAGTGGCAAGGACCCCGTTTCATGCGTTACCACTATGTTCCTTCTGTCCATTATCATCATTCGTTCGTTCTTTAGCTTTCATTACGTTCATTATCTTTCGTTCGTTTCTTACGTTCTTTCCTTCACTATCATTTCTCTCAATCATCAACTCACACAATACTCCCAACTCATGTCCGAAGATTGATACAGTGTCGGGGCCTACACACAAACCCCCGACTCATGTCCGAAGACTGACACAGTACCGGAGCATGCGATCCTCTACTCATCCATCTAGATCCTGTCTCAGGCAATATCCCCGACTCATGCTTGGAAGCTGATGCTGTGCCGGGGCCTGCTCATAAACCCTCGACTCACGTCCGTAGACTGACACAGCACCGGGATATGTGACAAAGATCCCATACGAGTCAATCACAGAGATTGAACTCCATCTGAGTCTGTTGCAACACAAAGTCTCTCACCTCATAGCTATGCTTGGCTTTATGCCACACCCCCGAAGTTAAACATAACTCGGGTAACAACACCCCCACCGAAGTGGGTAACAACACCCCCACCGAAATGGGTAGCATCACCCCCACCGAAATGGGTAACATCACCCCCACCGAAGTGGGTAACAACACCCCTACCGAATTGGGTAACATCACCCCCACCGAAGTGGGTAATAACACCCCCACCAAAGTGGGTAACATCACCCCCACCGAAGTGGGTAACAACACCCCCACCGAAGTGGGTAACATCACCCCCACCGAAGTGGGTAACTATGACATACTACACCCCCACTATGTGGGTACTTACTATACACTATGTACCACACCGAAGGTCAGTCACAAGACTGGAACCTCTACGTGCACCCTTTAAGAGCCATGCACTTTGGTACACTTCGCTTGCAGGTCTCTCACGTTTTCATTCGTGCATTAATGATTAATTCAATCATCGTATCCCTCTTTTATTATCTTTCACTTTACGTTATTAATACTTTCTATTCGTTCATAACAATACACGTAAGGATACGGAAAGATAAACATACATCGAAGCAAGGAACATCGGCATTCACAAATCATCAGTATTCACCACCTATTATGGCAACATCATACTTAACATACATACCTCAAGCATATACATGCAACACTATCGTCATCGTGCCCAACGTAACTTCTAAGCCTCGACAGTCCTCTCACATGTACCAACGGGAGCTATCACATCATTACTTACCCTTACTCTTTTCCCGAAGGCCAGTAATCAAACTATGTCTCTCCTTGTGCATAACAACTTACTTGGGTGTTTGGGCACCCTTTAGTCACCTGGCCTGCATGCGACTGAACACTAAGCGAATGGGCTTCTATGCGACTGAACCCTCAGTCGTATGATTGAACAACTATGCGAATGAACCTATGCGACTGAGCAAATGCGGATGAACATCTATGCGACTGGACCTCAGTCGCTTGACTCCCGTGCGACTGGATCCCCATGCGACTGGACCCCTGTGCGACTGGACCTCAGTCGCTTGACTCTCATGCCACTAGATCCCCAGTCGTACGACTAGACCTCAGTCGTGCGGTTGAGCCTCAGTCGCCCTCAGTCGGCCGATTGGCCCTTCAGTCGCCTAGCCCTAGCTGGGCAGCGACTGGAGTTCATCACGAACAGCAGCCGCGACATTCGGCTTTCAAACCCTTCCAGACCTTGTTTGAGCTCAAATTAGCCCCTCTAATCCATAAGGAAACATACCTCAACCTCGTACAAGCCTATCCTAGTCCGGAATCAAGCCCTAAACGTACCATACACATACACATACGTACATACACGGGTTAAACACCCAAAACCCAAAAAATAATATTCAGATGTGTTCCAGCCCCAAAATCATTCAAAAACTTGTAAAAGATGGGTCCTAGATCTCACCTTAGTAGCCTCCACGGTTAGAGCTTCGATTTGACCCGCTACATGTCGATTTTGGCTCACGAACTCGCTTGAACCGAACTTCCTTCTCCTCTTTTCCCATTTCTCTTCTTTCTCTCTGGTCTCGCAAGTGTGGGGAGAGGGTAAGGGCTGCCCTCCCTCTTAAATACTACAGTCCAGTTGCCCGAGTTTTCCCATGCGACTGAACCTTCAGTCGTGTGAGCTCTATGCGATTGGACACTCCAATCGTATGATTGAGCTCCAGTCGTGCGGTTGAGCTTCAATCGCATGACTCCCATACGATTGGACGCTCCAGTCGCATGACACTCTCCAACTTGAAATTTCCGGGCGTTACAAGTCCACCCCCCTTAAACGGGTTTCGTCCCTGAAACCTGTTGTTCCTTAAACCCTCATGGGAAATACTGTCCCATCTATTTTCCAGTCTATCACTTGGAATCCTATCCCTCCACATCGTTTATCAACATTCGACTTCGGGTCAATCTTGGACTATCGCCATCGGCAACCCATGCATACTGATCAATGTTCATTTGACCAGCACTTGCGACTCTAAACATGCCATGTAGAATACAGTTACTACATCACAATACTCGAGCAAGGGCTCGGCGTCATAATCGTTGAGCTTCAGAGCATCACTGAGAACCTTCGGCCTAAGTGTGTGAAGAACAAGGCCTTTAACTTCTGTAAAGTGGCTGCTTACGCTAGACCCTTGTTTGATGTTCTTTAAGTATGAATAATGACCCTCTGGCAAACCAGACAACTGGCAAGAAAGGCGTTCATTAATCGTACTAGGTGTTGTTCCAAATATAATTGCACCGAAATCGGTTTTTCTCAGGTTCCTAGCAGGTACACTATGATTGGAAGGCAAATGCACAAATCACAGGCTGAAACTGTTCCTCAGACAACGAGTGACACAGCTTTCTCAATTGCATCACTCAATCCTCTAGGGCATCAGATAACCTAGTGAATCCCTTAATAGTAATCTCTACTTCGTAGGAACGAAACTTCTACTAGCATCACAGTCAAATCATAAGTGCACAAACTCAAATTACCGGAAACATACCTGTCGTCCAGTCGGAGTCCGCTCCAGCCTCCTCTTGCTTCATCGTGTCGGCGCTGCATTTGCCCTCTGTCCTTCTCCTCCAGTCTTCTTTACTCCCCGAATCTTCCGCCCTTGGCTTCTTGCAATCCCTGCTCATGTGGCCTTCTTCCCCGCAAGAATAACACCTCCCCATACCGCAGTTCTTTGCCACATGTCCGGTCCTTCCACAACGGAAACAGACATTGGTCCCCAATCTACATTTCCCGGGGTGATTTTGTCCACACTTGTCACACCTTTCTGACCCCGTCTCAGTTATGACCACACGCTGGTCATCTATCCGTGCACCTTTGTTACTTGGAGCGACTTCGCCACGTCCCAATCGCTTCCCATTCCAATCCCGATCACCTCCCTTCTTGCTAGCTTCTGTCACCACCACCGATCCTTCAGAGTATAACCTCCCCGCCAAATCCACCGCCGTCCTAAACGTACTCGGTCGGGCAGTGATCATGTGCCTGCAAATATCCGCTGGCAAGCCCTGAATATACCTCATAATCTTTCGAGAAAGAGGTGTCACCTGATCCGGCACCAGACGTGCCATCTCGTTGAATTTGGTGGTGTACTGGTGATGCGTCATCGTCCCCACTTCCAAATGCATGAACTCCCTTTTAACCTTATCCATCTCACGGTGAGGACAGAACTCCTTAATCACCAGCCTTTTCAACTCTGACCATCTCATCCTTCCGATAGCCCGGCTACCCTCAACTTGGACTACATTGTCCCACCAGCACAAAGCTGAGTCCACGAAAGAATGAGTGGCAAACTTAACTTTCTGATCTTCCCGACACTCACTAATTTCCAGTACCGCTTCCATCTCTCTGACCCAACGATGAGCGGCAGTAGCATTGCCGTTACCGTCAAAGGTTGGGGGTTTGCATCGTTGAAACGCCCCATAGTTACAGCCTCGTGCCGCCACCGGCGCAGGCGCTTCCTCTTCTTCCTCATCCTCGTCATCGAAAAAAACCGTTTCAGTCTCGGGCCATCTCCTTTCACCCAAAGATCTACCCCTTTCTTGTCTCTCCTCGTTTCTAACAGCCTTTATCACCTCGGTCACTACAGATGGTAGGATCATCTGCAGGACCTGATGCACTTCTTCGACTACCGTTTCTTTTACCGACGCTCTCAAATTTGCACTCCCATCACCGCCCTCCGGTTGAGGGGTTTCGGATTCCTCAGGAGCCACCTGTTCCACTCTAGGTCTTCCTCTCGTGACTCGTTGTTCAACACCACGTCCGCCACTGCGTCCACCACGTGAAGCCTTAGAAGTTCTACCACCGGCCATCCTCTATAATACACCGAAAGATTCAAACACCAACATGGTCATTCAAGGGAATAGCTCAGTTCATGTCAAGTATAGTAAGTCCCTAATTACAGTGATTAGTTGTGATTATCCACTTACCTTACTTTTCATACCCCGAGCATTACTTGTCCTGACTATATTAGCATCTAAATCTAACAGTAGCACATAAACACATAACATGCGCACACAATACCGGTTAACTTTAAGAAAATACCTGATGGCACGTAGCTACTCAGATTAGCATCCCACCCCTTTCTTTCCCATTTTCAGTCTAAGTTAAGGTTTATTTTAAAATTTTACCCATTTCACTTAAACTTTGGCTCAGATACCAACTTGTAAGGCCCACGTTCCTGGGCACCTCACAGCTGGTCATTCATCGCACGTAAACATTTTAAATCGTTCATCCATTTTGCAGCGGAATTTAAAACTTTCATTTATAACTAAAAACATGTCATTTCATAACATTACAATATTCATTTTCATCTCAAAATATATTGACATGTCAAAATATGGATGCCAGCCTCAACAACTGAGTAGTCGCCCTGTGCCATCCTCAGCAACATACCTGCCAACTAGAAACACATCAAAGTCAGCGTTGCTGAGTGAGTTCTAGTTTTAAATAAAACATACTTTACTTTCCATTAAAAATGTTCTCACATACATGCGATCACACAACATACGTACAAGTAGATAATATTATTATTATCTTCATCATTCATTCATTAGCTTTCGTTTGTGTACCGTTCATCATTAACGTTCACGTTCTTTCTTAACTCTTTTCTTTCGTTCGTACATTTCTTACTTTCATTCATACATTCGTTACATTCGTTCGTACGTACATTACGTTCATTCTTATGTTCATTTCATTCATTCGTACGTTAATTACTCTCATGCATCCTCTACCTTCCACTTCTATCTAGGTCCGGTCACACTTTACCCTCTTCATGGCACACAGCCATGATTACTGAGGTCGAGTGGCAAGGACCCCGTTTCATGCGTTACCACTATGTTCCTTCTGTCCATTATCATCATTCATTCGTTCTTTAGCTTTCATTACATTCATTATCTTTCGTTCGTTTCTTACGTTCTTTCCTTCACTATCATTTCTCTCATTCATCAACTCACGCAATACTCCCAACTCATGTCCGAAGACTGATACTGTGTCGGGGCCTACACACAAACCCCCGACTCATGTCCGAAGAATGACACAGTACCGGAGCATGCGATCCTCTACTCATCCATCTAGATCCTGTCCCAGGCAATATCCCCGACTCATGCTCGGAAGCTGATGCTGTGCAGGGGCCTGCTCACAAACCCTCGACTCACGTCCGTAGACTGACACAGCACCGGGATACGCGAAAAAGATCCCATACGAGTCAATCACAGAGATTGAACTCCATCCGAGTCTGTTGCAACACAAAGTCGCTCACCTCATAACTATGCTTGGCTTTATGCCACACCCCCAAAGTTAAACATAACTCGGGTAACAACACCCCCACCGAAGTGGGTAACAACACCCCCACCGAAATGGGTACCATCACCCCCACCGAAATGGGTAACATCACCCCCACCGAAGTGGGTAACAACACCCCCACCGAAGTGGGTAACATCACCCCCACCGAAGTGGGTAACAACACCCCCACCGAAGTGGGTAACATCACCCCCACCGAAGTGGGTAACAACACCCCAACCGAAGTGGGTAACATCACCCCCACCGAAGTGGGTAACTATGACATACTACACCCCCACTATGTGGGTACTTACTATACACTATGTACCACACCGAAGGTCAGTCACAAGACTGGAACCTCTACGTGCACCCTTAAAGAGCCATGCACTTTGGTACACTTCGCTTGCAGGTCTCTCACGTTTTCATTCGTACATTATTGATTCATTCAATCATCATATTCCTCTTTTATTATCTTTCACTTTACGTTATTAATACTTTCTATTCGTTCATAACAATACATGTAAAGATAAGGAAAGATAAACATACATCGAAGCAAGGAACATCGGCATTCACAAATCATCAGTATTCACCACCTATTATGGCAACATCATACTTAACATACATACCTCAAGCATATACATGCAATACTATCGTCATCGTGCCCAACGTAACTTCTAAGCCTCGACAGTCCTCTCACATGTACTAACGGGAGCTATCACATCATTACTTACCCTTACTCTTTTCACAAGGCCAGTAATCAAACTATGTCTCTCCTTGTGCACAACAACTTACTTGGGTGTTTGGGCACCCTTCAGTCACCTGGCCTGCATGCGACTGAACACTAAGCGAATGGGCTCCTATGCGACTGAACCCTCAGTCGTATGATTGAACAACTATGCGAATGAACCTATGTGACTGAGCAAATGCGGATGAACATCTATGCGACTGGACCTCAGTCGCTTGACACCCGTGCGACTGGATCCCCATGCGACTGGACCCCTATGCGACTGGACCTCAGTCGCTTGACTCTCATGCCACTGGATCCCCAGTCGTACGACTAGACCTCAGTCGTGCGGTTGAGCCTCAGTCGCCCTCAGTCGGCCGATTGGCCCTTCAGTCGCCTAGCCCTAGCTGGGCAGCGACTGGAGTTCATCACGAACAGCAGCCGCGACATTCGACTTTCAAACCCTTCCAGACCTCGTTTGAGCTCAAATTAGCCCCTCTAATCCATAAGGAAACATACCTCAACCTCGTACAAGCCTATCCTAGTCCGGAATCAAGCCCTAAACGTACCATACACATACACATACGTACATACACGGGTTAAACACCCAAAACCCAAAAAATAATATTCAGATGTGTTCCGGCCCTAAAATCATTAAAAAACATGAAAAAGAGGGGTCCTATAACTCACCTTAGTAGCCTCCTCGGTTAGAGCCTCGATTTGACCCGCTACACGTTGATTTTGGCTCACGAACTCGCTTGAACCGAACTTCCTTCTCCTCTTTTCCCGTTTCTCTTCTTTCTCTCTGGTCTGGCAAGTGTGAGGAGAGGGTAAGGGTTGCCCTCCCCCTTAAATACTACAGTCCAGTTGCCCGAGTTTCCCATGCGACTGAACCTTCAGTCGTGTGAGCTCCATGCGATTGGACACTCCAATCGTACGATTGAGCTCCAGTCGTGCGGTTGAGCTTCAATCGCATGACTCCCATACGATTGGACGCTCCAGTCGCATGACACTCTCCAACACGAAATTTCCGGGCGTTACAGGCTGACATCCCTCCATTCGTGCCATTTTCAGTTTAAGATTAGGTTTTTGAAAAATATTTACTCAATTCTCTCAAACTATGGCTCTGATACCAACTTGTAAGGCCCCATTCCCGCCCGCCTGACAGTTGGTTATTCACAGCACTAAACATACGTAATAGTATACATTTCATTAAACAATTGCAGCGGAATTACATTATCAAAATCACATTCATTTCGTTTATATTTACTATTGTTAAGCAATACATCATTGTTCGTTAGTTACAAAAAGATTTTTTAAATGCATTACAAAACAACAATATTGTCAAAAGATGAATGGATGTCAGTCTTGTCCCGCCGTGTAGCTTCACCCTCGTGCCATCCTCAGCAATATTTACCTGCTAACTTAAAGTGTATAAAAGTCAGTGTTGCTGAGTGAGTTCTATTTTTAAAAGTACTAAAATACCTTGTATAGATATATGAAAATATCCCTTGTTGTAAAATACTTCCTTTATTTTGGTATAAGGTCACACATCATACGTACATTAAGTTAATACTTTCTTTCATTTATTATTGTACGCATTTGTTCATTTCGTAGTATTATCATTATCTTACACTTTTTACGGACCAGTGTGCAATACACCGAACATTATGTATGAAGCCGATGCTAGGCCTGTGGTCTATAAATAGACCACGAACATTGTGCACTAAGCTGACCCAGTCACCTAGGGCATGCAACAATGGTCCCTATTATTCTCAATGACTGACCCTGCATGCATCCTTCGGGTAAACTAAACCGCTTATAGTTGAGCTAATGATAACATGGTCGTGCACCTCCTATACATTTGCTTGCAAGACTTTCATTCTTTCATTTATGTTCCACTTTTCTTCATCATTAATATTTTAGTTTTTATTAATGATAATACTTTACTTTTATGATCATAAACACACCACGTAAAGTCACACTATAATAATTAATATGGAACATAAGAACGGCTCATAATCATGCATAATGTTAACAATTAAAACCTTAAAGTCAAACTAGGGTCAAACCCTAATCATTCTGTTTTTCTCAAAAATTTCAGAAAAATTTCTAAGTGTTCTTGGCACATGGAGCACTATGCAGGCGCATGAGCCCTACTGAGGCGCATCAGCATTATTCAGGCGCATGGCCTTACACTTAATGCTTTTTCCCACTAAGTCTTGGGTGCATGAACTATTCAGGCGCATTGGCACTATTGGGGCGCATCATCCTATACTTAAATTTCTAAGGCACATTTTCAGGCGCATGGGCCCTGTTTGGGCGTATGACCTTACTTATTATATTCTAAGGCAAAAAGGTTAGGCGCATGGGCCCTGTTTGGGTGCATGAACAACACTTAGATCTTTCTAAGGCATTTTCAGGCGCATGGGCCTTGTGTAGGCACATGAACCTTCTATTTAACATGTTTCCTGCATGTTTTTAGTCCCAAGCAATGATGTCATCCTATTCTAAGCTTATTAATACCTATCTAACATGCACATCACTTAAAAACTAAAACCGACATGCACAATTACATACGGTTACACACATAAAAACTAAAAACATCATTTTTAATACATTTTCAGCCCCAAAAAGAATTAAAACATATAAAAACACGGGGTCTAGAACTCACCTAATGCAGTCTTCAAGTAATACTCCTCCAAACTTGAATTACCAAAAGTTCAAAATGCCTAAACAAACCAAAACAAGCATCCAAACACATAGAACACTTATAAATCGGTTCTAAGTTCGAAAACCCAACAAAACTGACCCAAAAGGCTTAAAACACTTACCAATTTAGTGAATTTTAGACCTTTCTTCTTTCAAAACCAAGAGAAAACTTCTATTCTTCTTCTTCTTCTCCTTTTTTAGTCGACTGAATGGTTGTAAAAGCAGGTTGCATGGGCGGCCATACTTAAAGTAATAATAAAATATTAAGTTCTGTACTTTTTACGCAAAGCCCCCTCCACTTTTGCTCCTTCTCATTTTCCTTCAAGATACTTTTCTTTTCTTTTTTTTCCTATTTTCTTTTCTTTCTTTTATTTTCTTTTTGACAAGATTTCTGGGTGTTACAAGATCGATCCATTTTGATCTTATCAAATGGTATCAGAGCAGTTGGCTCAGTGTTTTGAGTTTGTCAAACTTTCAAGCTCTTAAACCACTTGAATATGTGATTGATAAGCAATTTGATTGAAAAATTGTCAGTTTCAATTGTGTTTGATCATTAGAAACATGAATATAATCTCAATTTGCAGTTCAATTCGTTCAAAATCAGTGAAATTGTTCAAATGGATGTTCGAACCTGTTCTTCATATTCGGACTGAAATTCAATCAGAGGATTGAATTATGGCTGTAGTTTAGTGAAATTGAAGATAAAGGATTGATATTTGATCAAATTACTACCTAATTGGAAGTTTTTAGATCAATTCAATAAGATTTGAAGATTTTCAGAAGATCTGAATTCGTATGAATATGATGAATTTGGCGCATTAGGCGTTTTTGGTCTAGGCGTTTGACCACTGTTGAGGCGTGTTACAATTGTTTGGTCACTTTGGAACTTTTTAGAAACAAAGTAATTCTAGGCGCATTACACTATTAAGGGCATTTGTACTGTTTGGGCGTTTCTACACCCAGGCGTCTGACAACTGTTTGGATGTTTCACAACTATTCAGGTGCATTTCAAGTTGGACATTTTGAGAATTCTACTAAGGCAATCCCTTAGGCATTTCAAAGTCAAAGTCAGAAGTATCACAACTGTTGGGGTGTTTCATCATTATTTAGGCGCATCATCTCAACACTTAGAATTTATTTTTTCAAATTTTGAAAAATACAAAAATTTTACAATTCATTGTTGTTATTCAAAAACTTAAAAATCAACAAAAACAATTCTTTTTCTTAACATCAAAAATACAAAAATGGCGAAGTTCCTAAGTTGAAGAACATAGCTGATTTTAAAAACTGGTCACTTAGATTGAAACGTCATCTTAATTCTATTGACACAGATTTGTGGAAATCAATATAAAAAGGACCCCACATTCCTATTACTTCACATGGGCCTGATAAAGGGTTTGTCTACACTATCCTGAAGACGGGTCACAAGGTGATGAACTTAAGAAAGTAAAGAATGAAATTAAAGCCTACTCTTTGATGTGTAAAGGACTACCACTTGAAGTCTTAGCTAGACTTGATGGATATCGAAATGGATATACCATGTATAAAGCTTTAAATACGATTTGCAAAGGTGGTAAGGAGATTCAAAATCTCAAGAAGCAAAAACTAAAGAGACAGTTAGAGTTGTTTCAGCATTTATCTGGTGAAACTATAAACCAAATAATGAATAGATATGTGTAACTTACAAATGAGATATCATCTGCTGGCATTAAACATGATCTTGAAGATCTAAATCTTAGACTTCTCAACGCTTTTCCATCATCTTGGAAACAAACAGTAACACTGTTAAAGTGTACTGAGAAATTTCCTATGGATCTTGATCTCTTAATTGCCAAGATTGAGTCAGTTGAGATTGATGAAAGTTTAAGAAACAATGAAAAAATAGTCTTAATGTCTACCAATTTGTTGCATCTCCAGCTAGTACTGGTGAGAATGCCTTTATAGCAAAGACTGAAAATTCACCAGAAGAAGAGGGAAATCTATTTGTTGGAGCAGGGTTCTTTACAGATTCTTCATTTACAAGTGCTCTTGCTTATGCCAACTCAACCTCAACCTTAACTCAACCTCAACCTTAGTCTTCTCCTAAATCTCAAAGCTCTAAACCTCAAACTGAGGCTCCATCTGTTAATTCTGCTAAATCTAGCAAAGTTAAAGATGTCATAAACATCCTATCAGGGGATGAAGTGTCCAAAAATGCTTTTACTGCTTTTTTGGCTAGCTTTCAAGTTTATCAGGGTAGTCATTTAACTCAATTAGATCTTGTTTTGCAAGACTTATTTGAGATGGATCTAGAAGATGTGGAGGAAATGGATCTAAAACTAGCAGATGGTGATGATTGCATACAGAACTCAGAAACACTCTTATGTCAACAGGAACTACAAGCCAAGTGCTAACAAGACTGTTGGATTTCACAAGTCTAAGTCAAGGTATTTCAATTGTAATAGCTATGGCCACTTCTCACAAGAATGCAAAGCTCCCAGAAACAAAGGAGGAAATAACCAAGTTAGTTCAAGCAATCAGAGGTTTCAATAATCATATTAAAAGAAATTCCAGAAGCCATTCCAAAGTCTACAAATGTCTGAACTCAAAGATGAATCTAAATCATCTGAAGAGCCAAAGAAAGCTCTAGTTGTTAGCATTAAGGATGGATATGATTGGAGTGCTTATACAGAGCAATTTACTAATGATCTAACCTCTAGTTTGTCCCTTATTGCTGAAGTTCAAGGAGAAGATTGGTCAGAGGATTGTGATCCTAAAGCTAAAGGTAATATTGAGAATGAAGAAGAAGAATATGACTAGAGTGATAAATATGATCCTAAAGAGGATTCAGTTGAAGGTGCTTTAATGGCACAGTCAGATCAACCAAAGGTTGAAACTTCATCATCTAACTCTGAGACTTCTTCACCTAAATATCCTGAAATACCAGCTAAAGTAAGAGAAAAACCATGCACCAAATCTTGCTTTTGAACATGTCGAATATTATCAAACTTATTCGTACAAAATCTATGAAAAACTTAAGCAAGAGGAACTAATACATAATAAACTTAAATCTGACATAAAATATCATATGAAAAGATCATTTCTCTACAAACTTCATGGAACAAAACTTTGAAAGAATTAGAGATTGTGTCCAAACAACTTGAATAAATGACTAAGAATTTGGAACAGGAGACAATAGCACACACTGCTACTCAAGTTGATCTTGCAAAAGTGAAAAGTTCCAAAACAAGTGTGGAACAACTGGTAAGTGAATGAAAGGACAAACAAAAAGCAGGATTAGGTTTCACACACGAACCAATGCCTGAATCTATAAATAACACTCTACCAGAGAATTTCAACACGCATGATCATTCTCCTGAAAATAAGGCTAAACTTAAAGCTTTCCAAAACAAAATAAAGATTTCTGATGGTGAAGAAGAGAAAAATAATGTAGAAATCTTTGAAGAAAAAGATGTTGAAAAGATCGAAAGTTGTCATCGGATAAAAGTTAAATCATATGAACCAAAACAGAAAAGTAAGAAAACTTTTGTTTCAACAGAATCTGTGTTGGAAGAAGTGATAATCAAAAACAAAGATTAAGCAAAACAAGAAGAAGGAACATCAGAGGATTCAAACTCTTATTGGTCTGAAAAAGAAAGAAAATGAAAAAGAATCTTCACCTGAAGATGTTCAATCTCAAATAAAATCAGGTTCTACGAAATCAAGGTACCAAAGAAGAAGAAGAAAATCAACTAAAGCAAAAAAATAAACAAAATAAGAGTTCAGAAAATCAAACAAAAACAACAAGTCAAGCAATAAAATTTAAACTACTAACAATTATGTCTGCTGTTATGTTGAATATGAACTCAATTCAAGAATTTAAACAAACTCCTAAGAACAAATCGAACTTTGATCTGAAAACAGGTTCAGATTCGAAGTCTTACGTTGTCGTTAAATGATTTGTGTCTAAGGAATCAAAGAAGGAAGTTCATGTATAAAAGTAAAAGATAAATATGCAAAAGAACAAATTGTCAAATCATAAGCAAAATTCGTAAAATCAAAAACAAGTTAACTTTTTGATGCCAAAATATAAACAAGAATCAAACGTTGTGTCAACATCAAAAGTTAATAAATAGTTGTATAAAACACCATAGAGGTACTGCAAAATCTGTGACATGTAGAATCATAACACTGCTGATTGTTTTTTCAACAAGTACTATCACATATGTGATATGAGAAACCACTCAATAGCAGATTGTTATTTTAACAAATAATGTACCTTCTATGATGAAAGAACTCACAATATAGAAAATTGTTACTTTAGAAAGAGTTCACCAAGGACAGGATTTGCCAATACACAATTGAGAAAAGGTTATGTTAATCCTCAGTTTCGAAGAAATCAAACTGTTGATTTTAAAAGATTAACTAACCAACCTTCCTTAGGTTTGAGATATTTCCAAAGAAATGATTATATGATACCAAAACAATACATGAAAGAACAATTCATTCCAAGATCTGTGAGAATAAATGATAGAAATTTTGGAAATAAATACTTTCCAAAAATTGGTCATTCAAATGATAAGAATTTTCATAATAATGATAAAAAACTTGTGCATAACAAAATTGATAAATTCATTAAAAATAAGCCTGATGTGAATAAACTCCATTTCACGCAATTTACCATTATTGATAAATTTGGAAAACCCAAAACCATCTCGGCTTGGGTAGATAACTGAACTTAATTTCTTTGTCTTGCAGGTACGCCCGAGAAGAGCTATCAACACGTGGTATGTGGATAGCGGGTGTAGCCGGCACATGACGGGCAATCATGCCTTACTTCAAGACTTTAAGTTGAAAGATGGTACACATGTCGCCTTCTGTGGTGATGCAGGAGGAAAAATAACAGGAGTGGGAATCCAACTTGATAATAAGCTTTCATAAAGTCAACTTCTGTTCATAGTTGAACTTTAATTTGTTAAGCGGTTCCTAAATTTGTGATAAAGCCCATTCTATTATGTTTGATGATTCTTTTTGTTATGTTTTGAAGCCAGGTTTTCAGATTGGCAAAGACTGGGTGATTGTTAAAACTGTTTGGGATCGAGGTGTATACAAACTGGATATGTCTCGAGTTGATTCATCTAAAGAAACAACTTGCCTCATTGCTAAAGCTTCAAATGTCGAAAGTCAACTTTGGTATAGACGTCTCGAGCATTCCAACTTCAAGAATATAAACAAGCTTGTAGCAGAAAATCATGTTACCGGCCTTCCATCTAAGAAGTTTGCCACTACTGATCTCTACTCAGCATGTTTAAAGGGGAAGCAACATAGAGCGTCTTATAAGCCCAAGCAGATTAACTCAAATTCCAAACCTCTTCAGATGTTGCATATAGACCTTTTTGGACCAACCAACATGAAGAGTATAGGAAGAAAATCTTACTGTTTAGTTATCATTGATGACTTTACAAGATTTTCATGGTTTTTTTTGAATGCTAAATCTGAAATGGCTGAATTATTAAAAGAATTTATCATAAAAGTTGAAAATAAATTAGAACAAAAAGTAAAAATAATAATCAGTGATAATGGTACGGAATTTAAAAATGTAACTATTGATGTGTTTTGTGCAGAAAAAGGAATAGCTCATCAGTTCAGTGCTCCTAAAACTCCACAACAAGATGGAGTTGATGAAAGGAAGAACAGAACTTTGATTGAGGCTGCACGATCCATGTTAGCATATGCGAAAATTCCAATCTCTTTCTGGGATGAAGCCATATCGACTACGTGTATCGTACAGAATTGAACTTTAATTGTAAAACTCCTTATGAGTTGATGTTTGGCAGGAAACCAAACATAGATCTTCTTAAATCTCTTGGTTTTCTAGTTATGATTTTAAACTCAAGTAATCATCTAGGAAAATTTGATGCAAAATATGATAATGGATTTTTCATTAGATATTCATTTGTTTCAAAATCCTATAGAGTATATAACTCTAGAATAAATGTTATACTTGAAACATTCAATGTTAAATTCCTTGAAAATTCTTTTCCATCAGTTTCAAATGGTCTAGCTTCGTTATTTGATTTAGATTCATTGTCAAACTCTCTTCAACAAAACTTGTTTGATCAATCTAACTTGCTTGATTCTACAGGCAAGAAGAAACTTCAACCTAAGTGTTGTAGTACCCTTCAGATAACGAAATATTATCTTTACCCTAATTAGATGATTCACTTTAGGTTTTGCTTGATATCTGGAACAGAGACACGTGGCATACATAATATCAGGACGAGAAGCTATGAGGTACATGAGAGATCCGATCATTCCTTAGTACATAGTACCATCCACCAGATCACCATTTTCATCGGGTGCCACATCGTGGTTCGTGGCAAGTGGAGTCCCAACAACCGTTGCATTCTCCATGTCAAACCGACTAAGGATATCTCCAACATATTTGGTCTGATGCAGGAAGATACCATTTGGTGTCTGATCTACTTGTAAACCGAGAAAAAACTTCATCTCTCCCATGGCACTCATTTCAAACTCAGCTTTCATCACATACTAAAATTCTTTACATAATGCTTTGTTCTTCGAACCGAAGATTATGTAATCCACATATATCTGAATAAGTAGTAAATCATCATCCTTTTCCTTGATGAACAATGTGCAGTCAATAACACCTCTGCGAAAACCGTGTTTCAGCAGATCAGTTGAGAGTTTCTCATACCAGGCTCGAGGGGCTTGATGAAGCCCGTACAAAGTCTTGTCTAGCTTGTACACTCTATCCCGATGATAAGGATCCTCGAATCCTTCGGGTTGACTGACATACATTGTTTCACGGATTTCACCATGATGGAATGCACTTTTCATATCCAGTTGATAGACTTTAATCTGCATATAGGATGCATAGGCTAAGAAGATACGGATTGCTTTCATCCTTGCCACAGGTGCAAACATTTCATTGTAGTCAATGCCTTTGACTTGCCTGAACCCTTGAACGACAAGCCTAGCCTTGTTTCTGATTATGACCCCTTGGTCATCTTTCTTGAACCGAAGAACCCATTTTGTGCTAATCACCATTGCACCTTTTGGTCTGTCCACAAGTGTCCAGACTCCTAACTTCTTGAACTAAAGGAGTTCTTCAAGCATAGCACTTACCCATGCTTCATCTTTTAAAGCCTCGCTGACATGCTTTGGCTCAACTTGAGACCCAAAGCATCGATAAGCACCATCGTGTAAGTATCCCTTTTCCATGAATGCAGCATAATCAGCTGAGTATAGCTGATTTCTTGTCTGAACTCCCGATAGAATATCCTCGATGATGTTGTCTAATGGATGATGTACATTAACTCGAGTTCCAGGAGTGGTGGGTACTGCAACTTCAATGTCCAGATTCTGAACTGTTGGAGTATGCGGTTCAGAAGTTTCAGCTGCATCATGATCAGAGGCTGGAGTACTATCAGTTGTGGGAACCTGTTCCTCCTATTCCACATTTGTGGTTTCAACTGCTTCATCATCAGAGGAAGAATCACTTACCCTAAGCTCTCCCCCTGAAAGGCTAGAAGTATCATCTAATGGAACCGATGATGTCGAGTCTTGTGTAGGAGCATTTAGAACTTCGTACATCATTCGAGCAGCTAACTTATCATCTGAATGGGAAGGAGGTAGATTGAAAGATTTGAAAAATCCATTCATTTCAGCAACACCATTCATTTGTGGAGTGTAGGCAGGGGTAAACTGATGAACAATTCATTTCTCTTGACAGAAGGCCTCCAACCACTGATTCTTGAACTCTGTCCCGTTATCTGATCGAATCCTTCTTACTTTTAGCTTATAGAGAGACTCCAATGTGGTAACAAGATGTTTGAAAAATTCAAAGGTCTCTGATTTAGCTTTCAGAAACATCACCCAAGAGAATCTTGAGTAATCATCCATCACCATAAAGCAGTACCAATCCCCGGCTATGCTTCTTGTGCTGACTCGGCCAAACAGATCCATGTGTAGAACCTCGAGAGGAATGTCAATGGAATTAACTTTCTTTGCTTTGTGATCTTGGTTTGTTTCCCTTTCTTCCAAGTGACATAGAAATCTGGGAGTTGGAAATTCTTGACTATAACTCCATTTACCAAATCGTTCTGAACCAGATGATTCATCTTCGTGGGATTTATGTGCCCCATTCTCCTATGCAAGGAGACTGAATCTCTTTTTGTTGCTTTTGACAAGAAGCACTGAGCTGTAGAGTCAGTTGTGGAGGCTTTAGATAGGTCCAAGACATACAAGTCGTTGTATCTTCAAGCCGACATTAGAACTTGCTCCTCCGGGATGACATACTCCTTCTTTAGTATGTAGCACCTCTTATTGTCAAACACAACCTCCTTTATTCCCATTCTTCACATTCTTGTTTCCCACTTTGCCTTGTGCGGTGATGTAACCTCCTTTATTCCCAGCGAATGATAGGTGTCCCCCTTTATTTTGCTTGATGTTGAAAAAGAGGGACGAATTCCCAGTCATGTGCCTAGACGCCCCACTATCAATAATCCAGGTATTAGTGATAGCGCTGTAGCGGACACCCTGCACATACAGTGGAAATTATTAGGTCAGGTTTGGGACCCAAGCCTTAACTGGCTTGGGTGTCCCAGAGGTATCACACACCATGAACTCAACCCACTGACCTTCAGAGGATAAGGGCACATCTTTGTCTTTCTTATCTTCATTATCAGACACAATACTTGATTTTTCTCTCCATAAACCAGTTTTGTGTAAGGCCTGTTTGTGGTAAACAGACGACTAGCTTATGGTTTGAACTTTCAGTTCACTAATAATCCAAGATTTTACCTTAGGTGGCATAGCTACGCTTTGAGCTTGTCTGTGTTGACCTTGGTGTTTTGGAGGAGTATTAGATCTGATTTTAGAAAATCTTGGTTTTTTATCATCAAAAAGTTCAATTTTTCTTTTTAGGTGTCTGATAGTAAGGACAATTTGGAGAGATGTGTCCTCGTTTTCCACAACTGTAGCAGGATCTCCCTTCAACAGTATGAGGAAAACATTGACGTGGGGTTGAGTTTCGTTGGGGGCTGGGTAGTTTCTTTTCCGTTTTAGATGTTTCACCTTCTTTGACAAAATTAATTGTTTTGATATTTGGAACATCTTTTGCTTTCATTTTATTTAGATTCTGATGACTTACTGGTTTAGGGTTTGTTGACTTAGATTGTTTAGGTTCTGAAATAGACGGTTTTGAACCTGACCCTAAGATAACCTTTTCAATTTTATCAGTCAAGTCCTCAACAGGCATCTTATCTTTAGATCCCAAAGTAGTATTCTTCTGTTCAGTGATAGACTTCACCGGTTTACCCATAGAATCTGGATCACTGACAAGAGGAGTAGACACCACATGATCTATACAAGATTATTATTGATTGGTCTACATTTAGTGTTCAAAAGGATAGCATGTGGTGGCGGTACTACTTTATAACCCAGACCTTCCCCGCCATTTCTATCATTCACTAAGTTTTGAACTACGTGTGAAGAATTTGCCAAACTGTGTAGTTTTTGTTTTAAAGATTCAACTACTACTTGCAAAACTACTTTCTCCTTTTTAGTTTCTTCTAAAGAATTTAAATAAAACTTAATATCATTAGATTGATTTAAATCATTTACTAGATTATCATCGTGTTCTAATAACCTAGAAAATTTTAAGTCAATGCTTTCTTTAAATTTTTCACATTTAGAACAAGCATGCTTATCAAATAATTCGTCTTTAGAATATACCTGTGAAGAACTAGACGAATCAGCCATCAGTGCAGTGTCAGACTCTTCAGTGACTTGAGATTCTGAGCTTGCAGCACTTAACTCCTCTTCAACCAAATGATCAACCACATCCATAGCTTCTTCAATATCTGAACGTGCATGCTCAGCTATGATGTCTCCCTCACTAGCAGATCCATCATCCAAGGTATCAACTAATACAACATTAGATTCACCATCGGATATGAATCGGAAGGACCAGTCTTGTCCTTCATCACCTTGAGCAACCAAAGCATTAGAATCATTACTTGATGATGCTCTAACCTTCTCCTTATCATGAAGGTTGAATGTCGGAAAAGGATTTCCATTCCCAGTCTTTTTTGGCTTTACACACTCACGTTTGAAGTGCACTTTCTCTCCACAATTGTAGCATGTGACTATGGTTTTATCAAAACCAAATGTCGTGTCTTTATTAGCAACAAAGTTCTGCCCCATCTTCTTGACAAACTTCTTGTCTCTTCTAACAACACTAGCCAAGGCCCACATAATATCCATGCGTTCCAGCTCAGTTTCATGAACTTGCTCGTAGTCCTCGTCAGCAAGATGATAGTTCCCAATCTTACCAGCAACTAACCCATCATAAGATTGAATAACAGCAGCTAGAAGGTCCATATGTTCTTTAGCATCTTCCACGGTGACATTTCCGAGATTCTCGGTCTTTAACTTGGTAGCATTTGCGTAAGCAACAATGTATTGGGTACCAGATGACCCTGGCGTTTTGTTTCCCGATGAACATCTTTGTGAAGGAGCAGAAGAGTTAGACACAAACGTTGTTTGAAGCGGTGCGCCTGATGTAGCAGGGGTTGGAACTGAGTTGTATAGTGCAGGATTCTGAGCATAGGATCCTTTCTTTAACTTGTATATCTGACGCAGCTCTTCCTCCCTTAACTTCAGAATGAAATCATTTATGTCTAATGTGGAAAGAATGTTGTTTTGTCTCAAATTAGACACAAATGAATCCTATTTGTCTGGTAGACCATCAGCAAAGCTAGAGGCTTTATCTTCCATGGAGGTGGTCACGCCATGAGTGTGTAACTCACTCATCAGATGATAGAATCTGTCAATAATATCATCTAAGCTTTCTTTTTCAATTGGTGAGAAATTCTCAAATTCCTTTTTAAGAGCTTTTACCTTCAGTGCTTTTAGAGTTGCATTGCTTTCGTATCTCTTTTCCAAGGCCTCCCATAATTTCTTTGACTGCTTGTTCTCAGAAAGTTGATGAAATATGTCCTTAGGTATAGACTGAGTCAACAAGGCATATGCTTTCTTCTCAGCATTATGCATAGTCTTCTGGGATTCACTCATTCCTCCCAAAGTTAACTTTACCCCATTAGCACTGACTGGTACCACATAAGCAGTCTCAATAGACGTCCCCAGATTTGGGTCAACTCCATTCAGGTAGATTTCAAACCACTGTTTCCACTGTGGGTATTCATCCAAGGTTAACAGCGTTGGTGGTTTGTTGTGGTTCCCAATCTCACTTTCCAGAAGTAGAAGATTCTGGATACGTGAGACCTTTCCAGCAGTGAATGCAGAGAACTGATCTTCCATTGCTTTGAACTTGATGAACTAAGAACATGACAGATTGACTTATGCGATTGGATAAGACGACTGGGTCAACCATGCGATTGAAGAATACGAATGACTTCAATCGTGCGATTGGAGTCAGTCATGCGAATGAACAGGACCATTGAGGTCAACCGTATGGAATAACTCAACCGTGCGAATGAACTGTGCTAATGAGTCTAGTCATGTGATTGAACTATGCGAATGGGATTCAGTTGTGCGATTCAGCTAATCGTGCAACTGAAGCTGCTGCTGCGGGAAAAATCGAATTTTTGAACACTTGACCCAAAATTACGAATTTTACGAACCCTAATCTGCTGTATGGGAAAAGGTCGAAACGTTTAACACAGAGACTCGTCAAAAACACGTTTTGAAGCGAAAAAGTGAATCTTTTGAATGAAAACGTTAGTTTTGACACCAAAACCAATTGAATCCACGCAAAATCATGAGCCTAAGCTCTGATACCACTTGTTAGGACCGTGTACGTACGGAGTACTAATGGATTTTGCGTGAAACCAGATCAAATAGCATAGAATTCTATTTGATTGGCGATTCAATCAGTGAGAACGAATAACCTGATCAATCTAACCATGTAGCAAACATTAAGAACAGATTGGAATCAATCAGGAACGAACTATGAACTTGTATTTGTGACTTGGAACGCTCTGGACGACTAGGGTACGAAAGTATTTGAAGTGTTATGTTTTTCCACAAATTATGTGGTATTTATTGGTTATCAGTGTTCATTCGTACGACTGAAAAATTAGCATGGTTCGGTCGTGCGACTAACTCATGCGGTTAACTCATACTGCGTATGGGCCATAAGTATGGTCCAGTAGCATGAGTGTCCACATGACAAAGTTAAACACACTTCTAAGTTCTTATTGACTTAGACTTATGTAAAACAACATCAAACCTATATATTAAGTTCATAAATGTGAATCACATTCAATATAATGATAACATGACATAATCAATCACAAATAAACATTACAATTCATTTCATATATCATTAATGTCATGAATTACCTCATATTATAGCAGTGTAAGACATGAAAGACTTTTACATTTGAGATCATAAACTAGGTACATCAAAATGTATCAACAGGTTCTATGGGAGAAATAAATTTCTTGCTTGGACTTCAAGTCAAGCAATCTGCAGATGGGATTTTGATTAATCAAGAGAAGTTCGTTCACAAGGTCTTGAAGAAATTTAAACTGTAAGATTGTCAGGCCATTACAACTCCAGCTGATATAATCACCAAGATTGAGCCTGATCCAAAAGGAAAATCTATAGACCAAACTTTATATAGATCTATGATTGGTTCATTGATGTATATTACTGCATCTAGACCTGACATAATGTATGTTGTTTGTGTTTGTGCCAAGTATTAATCAGACCCGAAGGACTCCCATTTAGTTACTGTTAAAAGAATATTTAGGTATCTCAAAGGTAAACCGACTTTAGGGCTTTGGTATCCTTACGAAGGAAACTTCAAGTTACAAGGATATACTGACAGTGATTATGGAGGGTGTTGTCTATATAGAAAGTCTACTACGGGTGGTTGTAAGTTTATTGGACCCAGATTAGTCTCATGGCAATGTAAGAAACAAACAAATGTCTCCATTTCAATCGTAGAAGCTGAGTACATAGTTGCTTCAGCAGGATGTTCTCAAATCCTTTGGTTACAAAGCCAATTGTTGGATTACGGGTTCAATTTTTTTAAAACTCCAATTTACATTGATAACACTGTTGCTATGTGCAGGATCGTTTTTAGTTACTTAACACAATGGTTCTGTCTTAAACTCACTAGATTTCAGTCAAATGATGAAGCAGAACCGTCTAAAAGTTGATAGTAATATATAAAGTAAGCAATATACAAGAATAAGTGTTCAAGATACTTGTATATACTAATTCTCAACTCAAAGTTTACAAGACTCTTACCAGCATGCTCTTAAGAGCTTACAATAAGAACTATATATACTACTATCTACAGCCGGTTATACTTGGAAAACCAGCTGGGAAATACAACGAGACAAAATACTACAGTTGCTAGAAGTATGTAAACTAAAATAAAATATTATACTAGCGTTAGGTAGTCATGACAAGTCCATGACTTACCTTTTGTTACCAACTAAAGTTGGCAACTGTACTAATCTATAATGAGTAAATATTGGACAAAGTAAGGGCAAACATACCCGCATGGAGAAACTCCATGCAGTCTGTCAGTAAAGTAGTTGACTCTACTGACAGGAATTTTACTTTTATCCACCGGTCACAGTTGGTTCTTCCAAAGGTAAGTATACTTCAGAAGACATGAAGTCTTTCGAAGTTACTTTGTCTTTGGAAGAAACAACTTCTTCTGAATCAGCTGCTCCTTGTTTTGGTCTTCATTATACTTCCAAAGAGTAACTCTCTTTGGAAGTTCTTCTTGCTTGGCTTCGGAAGACTCTTGACTTAGCTTTGGAAATGCAGCATTATGTTCGGAAGTCCATTGTAGATGTACAAAAATAAAGCTAAGTATTGGGTTTTGGTTGGACCAGCCTTATCAGACCCAACAAACTCCCACTAGGCTGATGCTACCAAAACTCTACTTATCTTTCTTCTCTAGTGCCTTCCTGATCACAACTATAATCTGCATATCTTTCTCTCGATTCTCCTCAATAGATGTGATTAGCATTTGAAGCAAGTCTTTTCTGGTTAAGACATCAAGTCTGTCACCATGAATAACATGAATCCGTTGGTAAGTTCCTCTGTATAGAGTAAGCTGATGGGTGTCTGAGTCATATACCTATCAAAGCATAGGCTCCAAAGTTGGATCTTGAACCATCTATAGAAAGGCTTGACCCTTTTACAGAGGCTTCAGCATCAGCAGCAGCTTGACCTCTTCTTTTCAACTCTGCTTCCCTCATATTAAGTATGTGCTTTCGGATGAGAGAAGCAACATGAGAGTTGGAGGGGTTGGAGAGTGCTAACTCAGCTAGATTATTTATATCAAATCTGCTAGAGTGTAGTCGAGATAATGTATCTAACTGGGTTATTTCCCCACTCTCTCTCACCAGCTAAAAAGCATCTGAAGGCTCATCAAACCTCCACTAGAATATAGGGCTCCTTGAGGAGTAGTTGGAAAGTTTTCTATCTTCCTACTGTCTAGCAGAGGCAACAGTCGTTTTCTCAACTTCTTCTCCTTATCATTCAGGTCATGTCTGTTGAGGGAAAGAAGAGAATGAGACACTGGTCCAGGGTTGTTACAGGGAGATCTAAGAGAGCCTCCCTTAAGAGAAGATTGACTAAGTCATCAAGATATCTCAGTTTGATCTGGTCTTCATCCTAAGAGAAGGAACTCAACCTAGTGCATTGGTTTAGTCCTTCCTGAATCTCTTCAAATTCATGCACGGTCAGGGGTCTTGGTAACTTTGAGGATGGTTGGGTTGTTAGTTTGGTTTTGGGTATTGTTTTAGGTTTTAGGGTTGGTGGAGGTGGTAGCGGTTTAGATATTTGTGGTGTGGGTTGTGATCGAGGTGGTTGAAGGGGCTGGTTAAGGGGTGAAGGGTTCATCAACAGGTTCAGGTTGTATAGGAAAGGGAAAAGGGAAGAGTGTAGGTGGTTTAGTGGTTTGTGGGAGTGGTGTTTGTTTGGGTTTAAAAGTAGGCTTTGGTTTGGGTGTGGGTTTGGTGGCCATCCTCTGACTTGTAATTTTCTATTGAACCTCCTGTCGGCTCCCCATTCGAATATCAGTCTTTATGTCACTGGCATGTCGTTGGAGAGTCTTTGTAGCCATTGATCCTACTTGCCTGGCTGAGAAGCCATGAGCTTTCAGATTGGACTTCATCGAGTCCCTATCATTAGCTTGTTTGGTAGCTAGCTCCCCAGCCTTCTCCTTCTTCATCTCCTTCTCTCTCAGCTTCTCCCTGGCAGCCCTCTTCCTTTCCTTCATGATTTTCTCCTGTTCTTGTTTGAAGAAGAACATGATAGTATCAAGTTCATAAAGGGCCAGGTCTTCTTCCTTATATCCCTTAGAGCATAGAAATGCTATCTTCTCTGCTCTCACCTTGGCCTGAGCCTTGGTCTTATCATCCTCTTTCTTCTTCTTTCTCTCATCCTCCTTTGCCAACCTTGCTGCTTCTGCTCTCTCCTTTTACAGCTAGGTTTTCTTCTCTAAGTTGACAACATCCTTATAGGGAAGTAGAACAATTTCATCATTTTTGATCCTAAGGTTGAGGATCCTGTCAATCAACTCTACCCTTTGTTTGTTGGCAAAGTGCTCATGAGTAGCTGCTGCTTTGGTTGCTGCCTTTCTACTATGAGCCAACAGCTTCTCAGAGTCCACTATTCCTTTCTTCTTTAGTTTCTCCAGTTTGTATTCCTCCTCTAGCTCTTCAGGTATCAACTTCCTCTTTCCTTTAGGGTCTAAGGAAGCTGATGGCTCAGGAGACTTAGGTTTGGATGGTTTAGGCTGGTTGGGCAGATGATAGATGGTGGTAGAGAGGTTTACTATTGCTTCCGCGACTTCAACCTCAGCCGCGGAAGAAGTTTCCATGCCTTCAAAAATAGATTTGATTGCCTCGGAAGTAGACAGTAAGCATTCCTTGGAAGGTATTTCCTTGACCTTGGAAGGTATTTCCTTGACTTCGGAAGAGATTTCCTTAGCCTCGGAAGAGATTTCCTTAGTCTCGGAAGAGATTTCCTTGGCCTCAGAAGTAACTTCCTTGCCTTCGGAAGTAACTTCCTTGGCCTTGGAAATAACTTGACTTTCTGTCCCTACTAAGTCAAGTGCTGGGCCATCAGTTTGTGCTTCCTCTTTGAAGTTAATCTCAGGTTCCACAGTCCCCTTAGGTTGACCAACACCTTTCTCTGAGGTAGAAAGTCAAATTAACCTTTGAAGCTCTTCAGCTCTAAAGTTGGTAAGACTATAATTTGGGAGGGAATGTTCAGATGGGGACTTTATCAGAAACTGGTCTATAAGATTGATGGAAGTCCTGGGTTTCATCTGAACATAAGAGATTGGCTCATGAAGGGTATGTACAGGGAAGCTGGGTGAGAGGAGGTGTCTCCAAGAGGAGGGGTTGTGGTAATAGTTAGCTCAATGAGGGTTGATGCCTGCTCCAAAGAGTGAGCAGCCATCTCCCCCTAAGGTGGCACCTGCTCCAAAGAATGAGCAGGTACTCCCTCCGCAGTTGTTTGATACTGCAAATTCTCTCCTTTTTTGGTAGTATCATCCTGAGAGTCAGATGAGCTAGAGGAAGTGAAGGAATTGATCTTCCCAAGATACATATTAAATTGATGTGGCTAATGTGATATGATCCAAGTCGGGTCATACCCAATAACAAGCTAAACAAACACCGAAAAAAATTTATTCATGGATAAGATCACACAAATAAATATTAGCACCAATATAGAAACCGGGTTTTCTAAATCATTGCTTTTGTAAATGAACAACATTATATGGATAATTTGTTCATGAGAAATTAGTTGTTTTATTATTTAAGTTAGTTATGTAATATCAAACAAAAGTGTGTTGTATTTTATAAAATTAAAAGGGTTTTAATTTTATAAAAATATAGTGCAAGAGTGTATCTTTTATAAAATTCAAATGAGAGGGAAACCCTCAAGTGGGACCACTATTTCGGCCGCCCCTTGGGGCATGAGAACTCTCTCATTAGTTCTTGGTTCATGCAATATTGATTCACTAGAACACTCTTCTACCAATACACCTTTCTCTCTCACACACAAAGCAAAAGAAATTCTCTCAACTCTCTCTCTAGAAATCGGTTTTCTAGAGCTAAAAACAAGTTGATTTTCAGCTTTCAAGCAAGGATTCTTGGCTGGAAAATCGATTTGGAAGAGGGTTTTTCAAGTGGGTGCAACACAACCTAGCAAGTGGGTGTTTGAAGGAAGCTTGGGGTATCATCTCTTGAGGACTTCTACCTTGAAGTTTTGACATTCAAACATCATCATCTAGCCTCCAAATCCACGGTTCTAAAGGTAGTATATATGGTTGATATATACATGTTATGATAGTGTGTTCTTCCATGTAAAATGATCCTTGTTTAGGGTTTTGATTTAACATATGTATATGATACATAAACTCACGTTTTGAATATAAACACCGATGTGTTTTACATATTAAATGGTTAATATGTCTTTGATAAACATCTACAAAACCCATCAATGGCGTCAAGAGATGGATTATATGCATACATGCTTCAAACATGAAATTTTCGGGTCCTTTTTTTTATAAAAAGTGGGCTGGAAATTTCTCTAAATGGAAGTCCCTTTGTTTTTCAAGATGTTACTTTATATGCATGTAAGGATCTTGAAAAATATAAATCATAAGATGGTTTGTTTGTTTGGACAAAACCCACTTGTTCTTGGTTTATGTTGGCCAAGAACTTGGGTTTAAAAGGGGATGCCAAATATCAGTAGATATATACATATTTGGATGTGTTTTAAGTGCATAAAACCTAGCCATGACCTTGTGTTTGATTATTTGTGGTTGTGATTCATTTGAATGAAATAAAGGCTATGTAATTAATTTGTTTCATTTGGTATGCAATAAGTAGATTAGCTTGCACTTTATTTTACTAGAAAAATGTATTAGGACTTTTTCTATGTAATAAATATTTTTGGGGGCTGTGTTGTAAGACAAAGAAAGTGCCTAAAGATGGTGGTGGAATCACAACACAAAAGGCATACTTGAAGCATTTTGATGCAAGTTCAAGTGGGAGTTCATCAACACAACAATGTGTCATGTTTTTACCTAGGAATGACCACTTGACACACTTGTTATGGCAAGCAAGTGTGATCAAAATAGTTGGCTATGATTATGCACTTATTTTTTATGTTTGGTTGATTATTTGGTTGTTTGGTTGTGTTTAATATTTTAATTTAAAATAGACAAACTAGTTAACCAACTATGACAAATCAAGCATAAAAATGGTTCTTTATAATCATTAAAGGAATTAATAAAATGTGTTTATTAAGGGTTAATGATTTAATAAAAATGGGTTTTATTGAAAGGAACCTTGAAAATAGTTTTTCAAATAATACCATGCATTTGAATGCATACAAGTTGTATGGTATAAAAGGTCTTTTCTAAAAACTAGAATTTTAGAAACTACAAAAACCCTTTCAAAACAAGTTTAACACCATCCTTTTAAACAACACTCAATTCACTTGTAACTTATTTATAGGATAAAGGTCACCTAACAATAAATATAGAAACTTGTGAAGTTGAGGTGAAATTACCATATTTGTGGGATAAAGGTCACCTAACCACTTGTATTTGTAAAATCACACGTGTGTCTAAGTAGGACGACTTGATTTGGAAATCATGCATTAGGATCAGCGAAGCATGACGTACAAACGGTGTTGATGGGATAAACATGCCAAACAAAACATGAGATGTTTAAAACGATCCCATATAACTAGAAATTGTAATAGGTTACAATTGTCAAACGTTGACTACCTTGTTAATTTAAATAAAGGGATAAAGGTCACCTAACCGATATTTAAATGTAACGTTGGATTCTAGATTTTTATTTTTAATTGTCTATGAGACATAAAAGGGTCTTAATAATTAAAAAGCTTAAATATAAGAATACTAAAATTTGAACTTTATAAAATTGTAGATGGCTAACAACAACAATGCAATCCCGACCGTCCATAACCTATCACTAAGAACCATCCTTGAAAAGGAACATCTAAACCATGGGAACTTCATGAATTGGTACCGAAACTTGAGAATCGTTCTCAAGCAAGAAAAGAAGTCCTATGTGTTAGACGATCCCATTCCCGATCAACCCGATGAAAATGACGTAGAGGCCTTTATCGAGTGGGTCAAATACACCGAGGACTCTGTGCAAGTCTCATGTCTCATGCTAGCGAGTATGATTCTCGATTTGAAAAAGGACTTTGAGAACCACAGTGCCTATGACATGATCACCCAGTTGAAAGAAATGTTCCAACAACAATCAAGGGTGGAGCGCTTCGAAACGGTTCGAGCACTCCATGCATGTCGGATGGATGAGACCCAATCGGTGTCATCTTACGTTCTTAAGATGAAGTGCCACATTGATCACCTTGAAAGGCTTAACTGTCGTGTGTCCAACAAGTTGGCAATGGATTTGATCCTCAACTCCCTATCAAAGATGTTTGATAGCTTTGTTATGAACTATAACATGAATGGATGGGATAAGAGCATTGGTGAGCTTCATTCAATGCTCAAAACGGCCGACGCGGGCATGGGTAGAAAGGTTCTACCGGTCCTTACGATCAATGAAGGAGGTAGTAGGAAGAGGCACCTCCCCGACCCTAGGGCAAGTGTTGCCAAAGGGAAGGGGCACGTCAAGGGGAAGGGTAAGGGTAAAGCAAAAGTGGAACCGCCCAAACTGAGTGAAAAGAAGCAAAAGGTTGCTCATGATGACCCATGTTTTGAGTGTGGTGAGGTAGGCCATTGGAAACGCAATTGTCCGGTCTATCTCAAAGAGTTGAGATCGAAGAGGGACGCGGGGAAAACCTCAGGTACAATCTTTATGATACATGTTGAGCTAAATGTTATTTCTTCTAACACATGGGTATTAGATACCGGATGTGGAACTCACATTTGCAATTTGTTGCAGGGGTTCATAAGAAGTGAGCATTATGCAAAAGGGGAAATTAGTCTCTTTATGGGCAATGGCACAAAGGTTCATGTGGAAGCCCAAGGAGACTACATTTTGAAGCTTCCAAGTGGTTTGGAAGTTATTTTAAAGAATGTTTTGTATTCTCCTAGTTTGACTAGGAACATTATGTCTGTTTCCCGTTTAAGACAATGTGATTATGATTTCAAGTTTGTTGACAATGATATTCATGTTTCTTTAAATCATATGTTTGCAATGGTATTTATGAATTGGTTCATGAAAACACGACATATGATAGCTCAATGTACCAAGCAACCACCAAAAGGCTCAAACAAGATTTGAGTGATTCCTATCTTTGGCATTATCGCCTTGGTCACATAAACAAGAATCGTATGCAAAAACTCCAAAAGAATGGTCATTTGAAAACTAATGAAAATGATTCATTTGATGTATGCGAGTCTTGTTTACAAGGTAAAATGACAAAGGCCCCTTTTAGTGGGACTAATGAAAGGGCAAAGGATTTATTAGGGATCATACATTTGGATGTATGTGGACCTTTTAAACCAATAACTAGGAATGGTGAAAGATACTTCATTACCTGTACCGATGACTTTAGTCGTTTTGGGTATGTGTACTTGTTAAGACAGAAAAATGAATCTTTTGAAATGTTCAAAATCTTCAAGAATGAAGTAGAAAATCAACTCAACAAAACGGTCAAGGTTCTTCGTACAGATAGAGGAGGTGAATACCTAAGTAGTGAATTTCAAGAGTATCTTAGAAGTTTTAGGATTGTCTCACAACTTACTCCACCTAGAACACCACAACATAATGGTGTGTCTGAAAGGAGGAATCGAACTCTATTGGATATGGTTCGATCTATGATGGCTAGAAGTACACTACCTCTATCATTTTGGGGTTTCGCGTTGTAGGATTCTATGTGCCCAAGACACTTAGAATATTGATGTGGTTAGTACATTATGATCCAAGTCGGGTTATACCCAATAACAAGCTAACCAAACACCAATTAAATATTTAATTGATGATATGATCATGCAATTAAATATTTACACCAATTTAGAAAATGGGTTTTCTAAATAAGTTGCATATGAGAAGGAACAATTTATTAACATATCTTGTTCAAAATATATTATTTGAAATGTTATTTAAGTAAGTTAGATAACATGACAAATTAATAATAGGATTATATGGATTATACTATTAAAGGGTTAATTGTATATTTAGTAGAAGACTAGAAACTAATGTGTGATAAATTTTGAGGGGGGGAAACCTTTTCAAACTAGATTTTCGGCCGCCCCCCCTTTATTATCATTGGTTAACTTTCTTCTTGAGACTAGACAAACATTAACTAGTCTTGTACTCCTCATTCCTCCACTCTCATTACATGCAAGAACATAAAAGAAAACTTTCTCTCTCTCTCTAAAAGCTACGGCCAGGCAGCAGCATTAGGGAGCTTTTGAAGTGCAATTTGTGTTGTTTTGGTGATAATCTACCTAACAAGAAGAGGTGTTTGCAAAGAGCTTGGGGTATACAAGCTTGAGGGTTTCTTCCTTGGAGCCTTGGCTGAGATTTTAAGCATCCAACACCTTCCTTTTGGTCGATTTTGTGCTACTGAAAGGTAGTAATCACAGCTCAATGTAGCTGTGATTTTATGTGCATTTACATATGTTCATAGCTTGTTTATTCACATATTATGATCCTTTGACAGGATCTCAGCCTCTCGTTTGATCAATCAGATTATGTTTGCAGCGGATTTAGCACATTAATTAGCAATTAATGCAAGAACATAAAAGATATTGCATGTAAAAGCACAAGCATAGAGAGAGAAAAGAGTTCTGCGAAATAATAAATGTTCTATTGCTTAGCATGTTTCGGCCATTAAAACAGTATGGTTCCCCATCCTTTTATAGGCGGCAAAAGGATGGGCTGATGTCCTTTTTCTGACATCAACTGAATATTAAAATTACAACTGACAAAACATAAAACTACTGAAGATGTCAACAGCTGACATCTTCTTACAAAAGTTTCCTAAGTACTGACAAAAGTAAAACTACTGAAATCCTACAACGACTGAAGAACAAACTCTTATGTCGTTTATAACTACTGATACTATAACAACTGAAGAACATGCTCTTCAGTTGTTGTACAACTACTGAAACAAAATAAACTACTGAGAAGGAAAAACCATCACAACAACTGAAGAAGACTTCTTCAGCTGTTGTGACAAACTCTGAGTCTTCAGTACTTGGTCTTCAGACTTGGCTTCAGATGATGTAACAACTGATGACTTCAGTAGATATCATCAGTTGTTGTCTTCAGTCTTTGTCTTCAAACTTTGTGCTTCAGTAGAAGGTCTTCAGTTCTTCAGCTTTTGATTCTTCAGTACTTGTCTTCTGTACTTGAAGTCTTCAGTACTTGTAAGATCAGTACTTCAGACTTCAGTACTTGGTCTTCAGTACTTTGGAGTCTTCTTCAGCTGTTGTCCTTCAGTTCTTTGATCTTCATACTTTGTTCTTCAGACTTTGTCAGAACAGCTGATGGTTGGAGCTAAGGTGCTCTCGAGTCTGACATTCAAGCAAGAGAACACAATAGCTGATGGGAGTCTTCAGCAGTTGTTGCAGTGGCATGTGGGACTTAGAGGTTTTCCTGATCTTGGCTCATTGGTTCTTTTGGTCCAACATACTCCCCCTGAACCAATGCAGCCAAAACCTCTAATTATTGGTTGTCCCACTTATTGGTGGCATAATGATTGGTCTATTTCCTTCTAGATCAGATTAGAAGTTGACCAAGATAAGCACTGGCCTGAGAGGTATTCTCTAGTGTTTGTTTGGCTAAGTATGGATAGGAGCTCTGTCTTGGGGAATTGGACACAGAGCTGTTGTCCCATCCATGAGATCTACCTCCCATGTACAAGCCGGTAGGATTCTCGGGTGTAGGCCTGAAGAAAGATCATTTTATTCTTCTTTGGAGAGGTCTTCAGGCACACTATCGAACAATCCCTACCGACCGTACAGCTCTGAGATGTACTTGACCTGTCTTCCATTTTTGAGCTCAACTGTTGTGGTTTGCTTGTATGCAAACTCATCAGGATGTTTACCCTCCAACAACAGGTTGAGCTCATCCATATGGAAATTCTCAAGCCTCTTATAGACCAAACCCTTCCTAACCACCCTATTATCTAGCATTGTAAAGGGTGATTGGTTGGCTCTATAGGCTTTCTCGAATTCCTCTACTATTTCCCAGGGTGTTATTACAAGAGCCACAGAGATCACTTCATCTACGATTCTCTTTAGTTGGCTCTTGTATCTCACAGGCATGTCCTTTTTGACTATCCTGTGAGACACCCTTGGGTCAGGCCAAGTTCTCACCTTCTCCTTTTCATATTGATAGGTTTGTTTGAGGGTGAATAATCTCAGAGCTTCCTTTTGCATGTTCATTATAGAGGTAGAAGCAGTATAGCATTTGTCAATGCTTTTCAGCATTTCCTCATCATGTCGCCTTTGCTGCTCCTCCTCTTCTAATTTTACCCTCACAGTGTCCTGCTGTGAGGTGGGAGTGATGGTTTGTGGTTTGGCTTTGGGTAGAGGTATAACTGCTGAAATTGGCAGACTATCCTCCTCATCCTCCTCATCTTCTTTTTCTTGCAGCCTCAACACCCTTCTCTTCTTCACCAAGGGTGGATCATTGGCTGCGGGTTTTGATGGTGAAGGGGTTGGTTTTGTGGGTTGTGGTTTGGTGTTTGGTGTGGGAATTTTGGCAGGCACTGCTAGCAATCTAGATATTAGAGAAGGCTTAGTCTGTTTTGCTAGAATTGTCCTGTTCCCAGCACCGGCTTCGGAGAGGGCCTCAGCGACCAGTCCCTTTGTGAAGTCACCAGCTGAACAGATCTTGGCGGCTATAGCCAAGATCCTGTCCCTGGTCCATGCTTTGACATCAAGGACTGGCCTGCCCAGATACTTCGAAATGAATCTACTCATAGCCTCGAGTCTCTTTTGATCCTCTTGGCTATAAGTAGACCGTCGGTATTCTATCTCTCTAGTTTCCATCCTCCTGAGCTCCTGATCTAGCAAGGCAGTGTCCTTGTCAAAGCCTTGCCTAAACAGCTGAGCAATGGCAGAATCCATTGATTTGTTGTGTTCAGCATCAGCCTCCTTGACAAGGGCTGCTAGATCAGAGTCAGCCACCTTCTTTCCCTCCTCTCCCTTTTTCTTATAAGTGACACTGAAATCCTTTTGGATGTCAGCCACTTCTATTTGCTCAACCTCCCTCTCTTTCCTCTTCCCTTTCTCCCTCACCTTCCTAGTCTCCTCAACCAACTCCCTCTCAACCACCACCTCTTTCTCTGCCTCTACCTCCTCCTCACCCCTCTTCCTCTTGACTTGCACTGATGTCTCCCCCTTTTTGGGTGCATTGGTTGGGGTTTGACTATCAGCAAGTGCCTTAGAAATGGCAACCTCCACTATGGGTTGTATATATGTGGGAAGCCTCTCATCACGGGTTTGAATGACTAAGTCTTTAAGCATGGGTGTGATGAGAGGTAGGGATTTCTGGAGGATAGCATCCAGCTGCTCAGGGGGGTTCTGACCCTGAGAGCTAGTGCCAGAAGCAGGGGCTGGTGGCCGAGTTTGTGGGAGTGGCTCAGTGTTTATGAGACCTTCGGGTGAAGGTGCCATCTGTGGGGTAGTGGTGGCAGATGGACTTCTATCCTGAGTCATTTGAGCAAGCAGCTCTTTGAGTCTGCTTATCTCATCCTCTAGGATAGTGTTTTGAGCTACTACATCGTAGAAGAAGCTCAGGTCATCATCAGCATGAGCTGAATCACCTGACCTCCTGACAATGTCAGGATGTACATGCCCTGAGTGTGGTTCAGTAATAGCATGTGCCCCTTGTTCATGGTACTGGGGACTTCTAGCCTCCGGATTGGATCCATCATCGGCAGTTGCCTCTGGTGAGGTCTTAGTGATGTTACCAGCTTCACCCTGCTCAGATGTTGATGCAGGGGAAGTGGCAGCCTCACCAGATTGTCCTATCTCCCTAGCCACATTGGGAGATTGGACTGATTCTCTGTGCTGTGGGCTCCCACCGGCACTTGTATCCACCCCCTCTTCGGTTGGAGTCTCCCCAGTTGTAATAGGTTTCTGGGGAGAGGGTGGAGTGCTCAGATGGGTCAGCACTTTGGCTATTGCCAATGATGGGCTTTGTGGGGCGGTCTCATCAGTAGATGGGGTCGAAGCAGTGTGCACAGGGGGAGGACTGTGCTCTTCAATGGCAGTCTTCTCAAGTGAGAAAGACCCCAGTAATGTGGTTGCCCCAATATTGGTTGCATCAGGCTCCTATTGAGAGGAAGCATGTGCGATTGTGGTGGGTGGAGTCGTGGTACCTGCTGGGAGAATCGAACCAGCAGGCACATCCTGCCTTTGTGTTGCAGGAGCATCCTCAGGGGACTCATCTCCCTGAGTAGCCTTTTTGGGCTTCTTTTTGGCTTTTGGTTTGGTGGGGACTTTGGATTTGGAGGTGTAGACTGTGGGTTCCTGCTGCGTGGGTTTTCGCAGCCGGTCAGCCTGTTTGAGTGTTTGGTCAGTGTTGTGCCTGGAGTATACCTCGGCTAGAACAGCCATGGCAGGGACCCCAGTGCCAACTAGTCCCTCAGCCTGAAGCTGGTTCTCTATTATGGCCATAATGAACCGAGGATACAAGATCCATCGGGTAGAAATTGGTTTTGTGGCCATATCCTTTATTTCCAAAAATAGTATATCAGTTAAGTTTAACGGTTGCTTTTCAAGGATAGAGAACAATACCTGTTGCCACCTTGTGGACATCTGGTCCCACGAAGAGGTTTTGGGAGCCAGACACACGTTCACCATGTGGAAGATCAGTCGTTGAGGGTCAGGGAAGTGTTTCTTCAACAAGGTGGAGGCGGAGAGGTTACCCTGGTAGTCGTGGGATGTGAATGAGAGATCCAGGGCACCTTTGGGGTAGGAGGTTGGGTGGGTGGCATCCTCCAGCTCTAGGGTTTGGCGTAGGGTAGCTGGAGTGATAACCACGGGGTGGCCGTTGACGGAGGACCGGAGAGAAACCTCGCCATCCTGTTCTCCGGTTTGGATGGTTACGCTCGTCCAAAACTCCGCCAAGGAGTCGGTGTATATAGTGGGGTTCAGGAGAAAAGCCGTTTTGTAGGGTGAGTCGTTCATAAGATCGACGGCTTGGTGAAACTTAGGCCATAATGGCGATTTTGTGAGATGGGCGACACAGTTGTGTCGAGGTTTCAGTTGCATGGTCGCCATTAATGGTGTATGGAAATTTCAGAAGTTTTGAAGGATTAGGTCAAGTGAGGAGTAAATGCTCTGAAGGTGGGGTATTTATAGGGTAGGGCAAAGGTTGAAAGAAAACTACTGAAGGTTTTGGTGTTAGTTATCAGTTGTTGTAACGACTGATGACGTGGTTTTAACCTTCAGTGGTTGTAACATCTGAGGACTTGGTGTTGGTCTTCAGTAGTTGAAACTATTGAGTCTTTGGTTTTGTCCTTCAGATGTTGTAAACGTCTGAAGAGTTACTGTCAGTCTTCAGTAGTTATGAACTACTGATGACCTAATATTCTTCTTCAGACGTTGTAACAACTGAAGACTTGGTGTTAGCCTTCAGTAGTTGTGAACTACTGATATCAGTAGTTGTGAAACTACTGAAGACATGGTTTTGTCCTTAAGTTGTTTGGGTATGAAACAGCAGCTGTTGTCATCAGCTGATAAGAAATTACTCATCAGCTGTTTCCGTCAAATCAGTTGTTTCATACTAGCCTCCACACTTGCTCATCAGCTTTTTGGCTGACTTTCAGATGTTTCATTGACCCTTCAGCTCTTGTGAATATTTATCCCTTCAGCTTTTATGATCAGATGTTCACAAGTGCTGATGAAATATTTTTCAGAGCTGGTGAACAGATTTTGTCTTCAGTACTTGTGTAAGATCACACATCAGTACTTGTGAACAAAATTTGTTCTTCAGTACTTATTTATTTGAAAATCATACATCAGTAGTTGTAATCCACCTCACTACTTTAGTTGTTTTCAATAAATAATGTACATCAGTACTTTGAGTCATTTTAGTCTTCAGTAGTTGTGAAAGAGCTGAAGACTAAATTACTCATCAGTACTTGTATTTGACCTAATGCTCATCAGTAGTTGTGAAGTAAAAGCATCAGCAAAGGTCAAATCAGTCAAGCTGCAGCATACCAAGCCTTAGTACCAAATTTTGGAATGTGGCACTATCTAAAGGCTTATTAAAAATGTCTACAAGCTCATCAGCACTAGGCACAAACTTAGGATCAATCAGACCTTTCTCATAGCAATCTCTGATAAAACGATGTCTGATCTCAATATGTTTGGTCCTAGAGTGCTGGACTGGATTCTTAACAATACAAAGAGCTGAAGCACTATCCATTAATAATGGAGTCTTAGTCTCAGTAATGCCATAATCCAGAAGTTGGTTCTGAAGCCAGAGTATTTGAGAGGTACAACTTGCAGCAGCAATATACTCAGCTTCAGCAGTGGATGTAGCAATGGATGTTTGTTTCTTACTCTGCCAAGAAACTAAACAATTGCCTAGGAATTGGCAACCACCAGAAGTGGATTTTCTGGTGACTTTGCATCCTTCATAGTCACTATCAGAGAAAGCAACCAGTTTGCAAGAATGCCCAGCTGAATACCAAAGACCTAGTGATTGGGTACCTTGCAGATATCTAAAGATCCTTTTGACTGCAATCAAATGGGATTCTTTAGGTGCAGCCTGAAATCTAGCACAAGCACATGTTAAAAACATGATGTATGGTCTAGAAGCTGTAAGGTACATCAAAAACCCAATCATACATCTGTAAAGGGTTTCATCAACCGCTTTACCTTTCTGATCTTCATCTAGTTGTGTGATGCTGCTCATGGGAGTAGAACATGACTTACAGGTTTGTAAATCAAACTTATTCAACAACTCTTTGGTATACTTGGACTGATGGATGAAGATTCCATCATCTTGTTGTTTGATTTGCAAACCCAGAAAGTACTGTAATTCTCCCATAGCACTCATTTCAAATCTTAGCTTCATAAGCTTTGTAAATTCATCACATAACTTTGGATCAGAGGATGCAAAGATGATGTCATCAACATAAATCTGAACAAGGAGCTTATGTTGTCCCACAGTCTTGATGAATAAGGTTTTATCAATGGTGCCTCTAGTGAACTTATCCTCTAGAAGAAAGGTTGAGAGTGTACCAGGCTCTAGGTGCTTGCTTCAGCCCATAGAGAGCCTTATCAAGCTTGTACACCCAATCAGGATGTTCATTGTCCTCAAAGCCTGGTGGTTGACACACATAAACCTCTTCTTTTATTTTCCCATATAGGAAGGCACTTTTAACATCCATTTGATAAACCTTAAGACTGTGAAAGGCAGCATAAGCTAAGAACAGTCTGATTGCTTCCAGTCTGCCCACAGGTGCAAAGGTCTCATCATAATCGATGCCTTCCTCCTGTGCAAACCCTTGGACAACCAGTCTAGCCTTGTTCTTGACAATTTGGCCCTTCTCATCTGCTTTGTTCCTGAATACCCACTTGGTGCCTATAGCACACTTATCTTTGGGTAATGGAACAAGCTCCCACACTTTCTGTTTCTTGAATTGAAGAAGCTCAAGCTGCATAGCTTCCACCCATCCATTGTCTCTTAAAGCAATATAATAGTTCTTTGGCTCTTGCTGACTGATGAAGAGAGCATAGAAGCAGAAGTTGGACAATTGATTCCTGGTTGAAACTCCAGCATGGATATCACCAATGATCTGTGATGTGGGGTGATTCTTGAGCTCTTGATAGACTATGATATCTGTGCAAGTGTTTATAGACCCATCAGCAGCAACAGATGGTGATGGAGATTCCTGAAACCAAGTAGAGGATGGCAGCTCAAACGAAGTAGAGCAAGCAGAAATCTCATCAGCATTTGTAGTGGATGGAGCTGTTGAGGCTACAGGAGCATCAGGTTCAGTGGACTCAGGCAGGTTGTCACTGATCCTGAAGAGGTGCGTACTGACTACATCATCATCAGTACCACCAGGTGGAGATCTGCTGACAGGCTCAACAGATGGAGGTTGATAAGGAACATATTGCAGTATGTCCAGATCAAGCAACTCCACAGGGTTTTGTGGAATCTTGTCCTTTGGAGATTCATTGAACTTAATATGCAGAGTTTCTTCAACCCCCTTAGTTCTACAGTTTAAGACTCTGTATGCCTTGCAAGTTGATGAATAACCAACAAAATACCCTGCATCCACCGTACTAGCAAACTTCTGGAGTGGGTTGCTAGTGTTGAGAATAAAACAAGGACACCCAAAGGCTCTAAAGAATGAAATAAGAGGGGCCAAATGATGAAGAACTTCATATGGAGTCTTCATCAACCTCTTATTCACTAAAGCTCTATTCTGTACATAGCAAGCTGTATTGACAGCTTCAGCCCAAAAGGTCAGTGGCAACCCTGAGTCAGCCAACATTGACCTTGCTGCTTCAATGAGGGTCCTGTTCTTTCTCTCCACCACTCCATTCTGCTCAGGAGTTCTAGGAATGCTAAAGTGCCTTCTAATTCCCTTGGACAGGTAGAAGTCATCAAGTGTGTGGTTTCTAAACTCTGTTCCATTATCACTCCTCACACACTTGACCTGTAGGGAATACTACTTTTCTACATGTAACACAAAGTTCATTATTGTCTTTGCTGCTTCATCCTTGGAGTGCAAGAAGAAAGTCCATACAAACCTGGAATAATCATCCACAATTACCAGGCAGTATTTCTTCTTTGCCATGCTCATTACTCTGACAGGACCAAAGAGATCCATGTGCAGAAGCTGTAAGCAGGCAATAGACTTTGGTTCTTCTATTGAAGGGAATGAAACTTTGTGTTGTTTTCCTTTCACGCAAGCAGTGCAGTCATCTTCACACTTGAACTCCTTCTGAGGCAATCCTCTTACTAAACCATGGCTTATAAGCTGATTCATGTTCTTGAAATTAACATGACCCAGCCTTCTATGCCATAGTGTAGACTCTTGAGGAGATGCCTTGGAGAATAGGCAAGGATGGCCTTTTAGATCCATCTTTTTGGAAAGATCTAAGGCATACACTCTTCCTGTCCTGTTGGCCTTCAGGAGAGTGTGTTCATCCAATGCCTTGTCAATCAAACTCAGAACTTTGGATGACAGAATCCGACAGTTCTGGCTTGTGAAAAGGGCAACATGGCCTTTGTCACACATTTGACTGACACTCAAGAGGTTGTACTTGAGATTCTCCACATGGTTAACATCATCAAACCTTATTTCCCCATTAGAAACAAAGCCTTTACCAATGATGTAACCCTTTGCATCATTGCCAAAGGAAACAAATCCCTTCTTTCCTTGAGAGTAGTCATTAAGAAGGGAGCTGCTTCCTGTCATGTGCATGGATCCTCCACTGTCTACATACCAGATGCTTCTATGGCATGTTGAAGAACCCTGCAAACACAACCATGTGTTAGTTTGTCTTGGAGACCCAAACCTGCTTGGTTTTTGGTCTGTTCTCAGCTACAGATGCAGCACTAACAGGTGTGTTGTGTGTGACAGCTTGAGGTGAAGAAGATGGTACAGAAGAGGAACCCTTTGGCTTGGACTTCCTTTTCTGTGGTTTCAACACAGGAGCATCTAAGTGGTTGACTCTTCCCACTAGCTGCTGAACCATCGTCACCAATTGTGTCTGATTCTGTGATAAAGCCTTCAGCTCTTCAGACACATTGGAGTTTGCTGATGATGAGTTCCTATGTTGTACCATCTTTTTCTGAGCAACCTCAACTGTTGCCTGAGTAATCCCTACCTTCTTTTTAGATTTAGCTTTGGGCTTAGGGATTTCAGGCTTGGATGTTGCTAGTACAAACTTGGTTTCAAACTCATTCTTCATTTTATTGATGCTCTCATTAATTTTCTCCTTTTGTTTGAGTTTGGAACCCCTTTTGTACCAGCAATCATCAGTAAGATGATTGAACAAGCCACATATCTCACATGGCTTTTTCTTCATCTTATGCTGATCATCAGCTGAAGAGGGTTTAACTGCTGAAGACTTGTTCTTTAGCTGTTTGTCATCAGTACTAGCAGTTTTCTTCCTAGTGCCTGCTTTCCTGGTATCCTCTCTAGTTGTCTTCAAACCTTTCCTACTATTAGTTTTCTTCTCTTCAGTGCTAACAGTATTTGAGGTTTGAACTTCAGATGTTGTCACTTGCTCTCTAGTACCTTCAGTACTTCTAGTGACAACACCTGAGTTGATCAGCCTTTTGGTCATGTGACAGTCAGCATTTGTACCATCAGCTGTTGTAGCATCAGCTGATTGGTTTTGGCAGGAGTAAATGCTGACATCTATCTCTGATGATGCTGATTCAGAGGATAGTAAGTCACATGATGAGAAGGATTGGTTATTGCTCTCCCCATCAGATTCAACTTCTGCTCTTGAAGTGAAATCTGAGGGAGGAGCAGTGTGATTATAACCAATGCCAAACTTCACATTGGAAGCTGATTGCTTGCTAAGAAGCATTTCAAAACCCTTGCATGATTGCACCCATCGATCACACTCAACTTGGGTGGTTGCAAGAGTTTCCTTAAGGTCTTTGTACTTCTCTAGAAGTACATCTTCCCTAGCTTTATCATCTTTGATTTGGCATTTAAGCTTGTAAATCTCATCATTTTTATCTTTTAGAACAACCTCAAAATCAGCTTTTCTTTTGGAAATAGTTTGCTCAAGCTCAAGATTTTTATCTGTTGAAGCTACATTTGCTTCTTTAATAGAAGCAAATGTTGCTATGCATGATTCTGAACAAAGCTTGGCTTTTGCCTCAGTGGATACCTAAGATGAGGCATTGGATGATGACCCTTCAGTAGAATCAAGGGCCATCAGAGCAAGATTTCCAAAAGGTTGGTCATCACCATGTTGACCAGCACCTTGAAGTAGTTGATCCTGACCAGATAGCTCTTCTGGTAGACTACTCCAGTCAACAACAGTTGGGGTGAAATAGCTTTGTTGTTGAGGTTGTGTGTGGTGATGAGATTGGGAAGATTGAGGCTCTGGAAGAGCATGTGTGGTTGAGCTGGGGATGCTTGAGTTTGACTAGGCTGAGGCATGTACTAACAGGGGTAAGGATATGGCATATGACCCTGTGGCACAAAATAAGCAGGTGGTGCATGTGCCTGAGATGGATAGCTAGAACTGGAGGCAGGTTGCCCTTTGTGCTGTGAGCTATTGCTGGGAAAAGTCACAAAGGGTGCAGATGAGTTAGATCCAGATGATCTACACTCTCTTGCAAAGTGTCCAAGCCTTTGGCACTTGTGACACCTCAACTTGCTCTTGTCAAAACCAACTTTGGTTTTGCCAGAGAGTCCTGGGAATTTCCTACCAGTTCTCTTGTAGAACTTTTGAGAGCGGATATTTATCATTGCCATTTGCTTCAAAATATCCATCTCTTCCAGATCATCATCTGGAATGCCCTTCAAGTCCTCCATCAGAAAACACAAGTTGTCACCACCACCTCCTGAACTACTAACACCAACAAAAGCTTGTTCTGAGTTGGTAGAGAAATCAATATGCTCATCATAAGAACTTTCTGATGAAGCATATTCTGACTCATGACTTATCAAGGCAGCATTACCTTGGACAAAGTCATCAGCAAGTTTGCCAGAAGATGACAACTTCCTCTTTTTGCTCTATCTCTCTCTCAAAAGTGAGCAATTTCCCATGAAGTTGGGTGAGAGATAGAGTGTCCAGGTCAGCACTGGAGCGTAGGACAATGGTATATGTGTCCCATCTCTCAGGCAATGACCTGAGGAACCTGTTGTTCATCTGGCTGTTGGAGTACTCTTGCTTGACCATCTTCAGCTCAGAGATCAAACAAGAGAACCGCTCAAACTGCTGGGTCAGAGTCTCACCCTTTCTATATGAGAATGTCTCATATTGTTGGGCGAGGATTTCCCTATTGGTTTCTAAGACCGAATCAGTTCCTCTAAATTGTTCCTTCAGAGCAACCCATAGGTCATGAGCAGACTCATGATGCAAGAGCCCTGAATATATCTCATTAGGAATGGCCATGGCTAGAATTCCATGGGCTCTAGCATCAATTTCGAACAGCTTTAGATCTTCGTCCGAATATTGTTCAGGTTTCTTCGCAACCTGTTCATTAGATTCCAGGACGCTCACCATAGGCTTGTATGGCCCATGCACCACTGACTTCCAACAACCAGCACTGTTGACAGTCAAGTGGTGTAGCATACGTCTTTGCCATATGTTATACTCGTTCCTAACCAACATCGGAGGCTTGGTTGAGGAACCAGTATTGTGAGGATCATTAGTTGGTGTTGTCATCTCAGGTTTTAGTCAAAAACAAGTTTAAACAAGACAAACGTAACTCGAAACCACCAAAAGACCTTAAGATTTTGGCCAGAAACAACAGAAACTCACTCTCTATGGCTAATTCTTGTAAATTGCTAATTCGATCAAACAGAGAGATCAAAAGAGCAGTTTCAAATGATCAATAGTGAAATTGATCAATGATTAACCTGCTCTGATACCAATTGACAGGATCTCAGCCTCTCGTTTGATCAATCAGATTATGTTTGCAGCGGATTTAGCACATTAATTAGCAATTAATGCAAGAACATAAAAGATATTGCATGTAAAAGCACAAGCATAGAGCGAGAAAAGAGTTCTGCGAAATAATAAATGTTCTATTGCTTAGCACGTTTCGGCCATTAAAACAGTATGGTTCCCCATCCTTTTATAGGCGGTAAAAGGATGGGCTGATGTCCTTTTTCTGACATCAACTGAATATTAAAATTACAACTGACAAAACATAAAACTACTGAAGATGTCAACAGCTGACATCTTCTTACAAAATTTTCCTAAGTACTGACAAAAGTAAAACTACTGAAATCCTACAACGACTGAAGAACAAACTCTTCAGTCGTTTATAACTACTGATACTATAACAACTGAAGAACATGCTCTTCAGCTGTTGTACTACTGAAACAAAATAAACTACTGAGAAGGAAAAACCATCACAACAACTGAAGAAGACTTCTTCAGCTTTTGTGACAAACTCTGAGTCTTCAGTACTTGGTCTTTAGACTTGGCTTCAGATGATGTAACAACTGATGACTTCAGTAGATATCATCAGTTGTTGTCTTCAGTCTTTGTCTTCAGACTTTGTGCTTCAGTAGAAGGTCTTCAGTTCCTCAGTTCTTCAGCTTTTGATTCTTCAGTACTTGTCTTCAGTATTTGAAGTCTTCAGTACTTGTAAGATCAGTACTTCAGACTTCAGTACTTGGTCTTCAGTACTTTGGAGTCTTCTTCAGCTGTTGTCCTTCAGTTCTTTGATCTTCATACTTTGTTCTTCAGACTTTGTCAGAACAGCTGATGGTTGGAGCTAAGGTGCTCTCGAGTCTGACATTCAAGCAAGAGAACACAATAGCTGATGGGAGTCTTCAGCAGTTGTTGCAGTGGCATGTGGGACTTAGAGGTTTTCCTGATCTTGGCTCATTGGTTCTTTTGGTCCAACATCCTTTGTTATATGGGTTTGTTTTATACATATATTTGACATCTAAAACATTATTTTTTCAGTTTATAATCATGTTTGAAAACATAAATATCCATAGCGTTTTTCTGAAAGTTTAAATGGTTAAACTTGGTTTTATGTTCTAACAAACCCAACACGCGTTGCTCTCCGCGGCCCGTATTTTAAATATGGCCCCAACCAAGAATGTGGAAAGGACACCTTTTGAAGTATGGCATGGAAGGGTTCCTTCATTATCATATTTAAAGGTTTGGGGGTGTGATGCTTATCCTAAGCAATACACTCAAAACAAACTGGAAGCCCGATCCATAAAGTGTATCTTCATTGGATATCCTAGAGATTGTATTGCATATTATTTCTATGATCCGACAGAGCAGAAAGTGTTTATTGCTCGAAAAGCAGAGTTCTTGGAAACTAAGTTTCTTTTGGAAGAAACTAGTGGAAGAGCAGTGGAACTTGAAGAGGTTCAAGATTCACAAGACGATACACAATTGGTTGATACTAGCAATCAACATGAGGATGTTGAGAATGATCATATGGATGATCAAGATACACGTAACGTTTGTAGATCTGGTAGAATTAGTGTTCCTCTTAAGAGATATGGATTTTTTATGGATGGATGCTATGTGGTAGATTCGGATGAACCAACCACATACCATGATGCAATGTCAAAACCTGATTTTGACAAATGGCAAGAAGCCATGAACGTTGAGATGCAATCAATGTATGATAACCAAGTTTGGGAATTGGTTAGGCCACGTCTTAAGTCCATGATAGTTGGAAGTAAGTGGGTTTTCAAGAAGAAAACCGATATGCATGGAAACTTGGATACCTATAAAGATAGACTTGTAGCAAAGGGTTTCACTCAAACTCAAGGGGTTGATTATGATGAAACCTTTTCGTCTGTGGCAATGCTAAAGTCTATCAGAATATTGTTTGCCATAGCAGCATATTATGACTATGAGATTTGGCAAATGGATGTCAAAACCGCTTTCCTTAATGGATATCTTGAGGAAGATGTCCATATGAAACAGCCTGAAAGTTTTGTCGATCCAAAACATCCTAACAAGGTATGCAAGTTAAAGAGGTCAATCTATGGATTGAAACAAGCGTCAAGAAGTTGGAATCACCATTTTGTTGATGAAGTAAAGAAATTTGGCTTCATCAAAAATGCTGATGAAGCTTGTGTATATGAGAAAGCTAGTGGGAGCACTATCACTTTCCTTGTATTATATCTCGATGACATTATACTACTTGGAAACGACATTCCAACCTTGGAAGGTGTAAAATCCTTCCTTGGAAGCTATTTTTCCATTAAGGATGTTGGTGAATCCGCCTATATTTTAGGAATAAAGATCTATAGGGATAGATCAAGATCGCTGATAGGTTTAAACCAAAGTGCATACATTGAAAAGATCTTGAAAAGGTTCAAGATGGAGAATTCTAAGAAAGGTTTGGTACCTATTCAAAAGGAGACTATATTGAGCTCATCTCAATGCCCTAGTTCAAAGGTTAAACAAGAAAGAATGAATGGAGTCCTATATGCATCTGCTATAGGATCCATCATGTATGCAATGATATGTACTAGGTCGGACGTATCATGTGCTCTAAGCATGACAAGTAGATATCAGCAGAATCCGGTAATAGTCATTCGATGGCTGTTAAGAGTATTTTGAAATACCTTAGAAACACTAAGGATATGTTCTTAATATATGGATCTGGTGAGGAGGGGCTTGTTGTAAAGGGTTACACGGATGCGAGTTTCCAAACTGATAGAGATGATTCTCGATCACAGTCGGGATATGTCTTCATTATGAATGGAGGAGCGGTCTTATGTAGTGGCACTATCTACAACAAAATCAGAATACATCGCCGCTTCATTGGTAGCTCAAGATGCTGCGTGGCTTAGGAAGTTCATTGCTGATCTAGGGGTTGTTGCCACCATTCAAGACCCCCTAGAGATCTTTTGTGACAACGAGGGTGCGATTGCTCAAATCAAGGAACCTCGTGCTCATCAAAAGACTCGGCACATTGAATGGAGATTCAACTACATAAGGGATGAAGTTGAAAAGGGAAAGATATGTATTCGCAAAGTTCACACCGATCAAAACATTGCGGATCCATTCATGAGCCCTTAGATAGGTCAAAGCATGAAAGTCATACTTGTGCCTTAGGACTTTGATATTCTAGTGATTGGACTTGATCAAATTTTGTATTTGGATATTGGAACTTATGTTATCTGACTTAATTATATGGTTATAATTTTCATTTCTTCTTCAATTTTAGCATGTTTAAGTCCGTGAATAAGTAAGTTATTCTAAACGTCCGAAGTCGATCATACTTGTCGGAACAACTATGAATGTAAGACTAATGAACTTGGATTGGTTGATATTCATAAGGTATGAATATAGAGCAAGAGATTGCTACCAAGGTTCATTGATATCTATGGGATATAGACATTGGACCGACCCGCTCTCAATTATTTGTGCATGGAATCTTTGTGATTAGTCATAAGCGATATTGAGTAAAGGCGAATATCATTGTATCCTCAGACCTGAGATACATATTGGGTCTTGATATTCACCAAGTATTGTACTTTGACTTAGTACTTTGCTGTTCTGAAAGATTGGCAGTACATAAGGCTGAGTTCAGGTATGATATAAGGTGATTGTGAGAGACGTATATAATCAAGATGGAATTTGTTCATCTTAGTTGTTGAGAGTTAGATGTCTAAGGCCTGTTAAAGTTAAATCAACGAAGAATGACAATTCTGTGTCTCTAGGATTTAACATGACATCTGTAACAAAAGGAAAAATGATTGATTCACCTAAATCGTATTCAAGTAAGGTACTTGAAAAGGATGATGTTATTGAATGGCACTTAGTCATATACATTAGGGGTAGCAAACCGTTGCTAGGCGTTATTTGCTGCTTGCATCAATCATCTATGAATCTTGTGCAAGTGGGAGATTGAAGGAATTGATCTGCCCAAGATACATATTAAATTGATGTGGCTAATGTGATATGATCCAAGTCGGGTCATACTCAATAACAAGCCAAACAAACACCCAAAAATATTTATTCGTGGATAAGATCACACAAATAAATATTAGCACCAATATAGAAACCGGGTTTTCTAAATCATTGTTTTTGTAAATGAACAACATTATATGGATAATTTGTTCATGAGAAATTAGTTGTTTTATTATTTAAGTTAGTTAAGTAATATCAAACAAAAGTGTGCTGTATTTTATAAAATTAAAAGGGTTTTAATTTTATAAAAATAGAGTGCAAGAGTGTATCTTTTATAAAATTCAAATGACAGGGAAACCCTCAAGTGAGACCACTATTTCCGCCGCCCCTTGGGGCATGAGAACCCTCTTATTAGTTCTTGGTTCATGCAATATTGATTCACTAGAACACTCTTCTACCAATACACCTTTCTCTCACACACACAAAGCAAAAGAAATTCTCTCAACTCTCTCTCTAGAAATCAGTTTTCTAGAGCTGAAAACAAGTTGATTTTCAACTTTCAAGCAAGGATTCTTGGCTGGAAAATCGATTTGGAAGAGGGTTTTTCAAGTGGGTGCAACACAACCTAGCAAGTGGGCGTTTGAAGGAAGCTTGGGGTATCATCTCTTGAGGACTTCTACCTTGAAGTTTTGACATTCAAACATCATCATCTAGCCTCCAAATCCATGGTTCTAAAAGGTAGTATATATGGTTGATATATACATGTTATGATAGTGTGTTCTTCCATATAAAATAATCCTCGTTTTGGGTTTTGATTTAACATATGTATATGACACATAAACTCACGTTTTAAATATAAACTCCGTCAAGTTTTACATATTAAATGGTTAATATGTCAATGATAAACATCTACAAAACCCATCAGGAAGAGCTTACAGAGACCTGGATCTGTACATGCCTAATAGATCTCTCTATCTGTTTCTCAGCTTGTTAGGCCTTGAGAGTGTTAGTCTCAAGTTGCTGAGTGTTAGATCTACTATTTAAAATCTTAACCTGAGATTCCAGGTTTGAGATTTTAGAGAGTAGATACTTGATAGTAAGTTGCATACCACCCTCATCCTTATTGGAGGAATCATTGGGGGATGGGATAACATACCTAGTATGCTCATCCTCACCACTTGATATGGTTTCTTGGCACCCAGAGTTCCTATGCTGATCCATATCTCCTTTGGAAACATGGACTTGCAAAGTTGCCATGGATAGAGTCTGATTGATGGTACCACTGCCTGAGGGACAAATGAAGCATCCTTAGTAGTGGCAGCTCTATCCACATGAGTCCCCTCCACATCTATGGGACTCACCTCAGTACTGGCTCCCTGATGGGCGCTGAATATCAGAGGCTCGAAAGGGCTCTGTTGATCTTGAGAGTGGTGAGATGGATCAACTTCACTGCCCATATGGTGTATGATATCCTCATCAGGACGGGTAAGAAGGTCAAGAAAGGATGTAGCTTGTTTATCTATTGACCTGGGACCTTGGTCAGAACCTAAGTACTCCCCTGCATCACTAGTGGATTTCAAGATTTGGCTGTCCCTTTTAGGCTACTCAGGAGAATGTTGTGACTCAACCTGAGGGCTTAAGGCTTGGTTAGTGGGCTCATCTGGTTAAGACTGAGGAGACTCAACCATGACATTGAGGCCTATGTGGGAGGAAGTTGAGACCTTAGACTGAGTGGAAGCCCTGTGTTCCACTCTAGTCTTTTTGGTTTGAAGAGGGGTGACTTAATCAACCAGAGTAGATTGATCAAGGGTTCGTTTGGATCGTCTCTAGTAAGTGAACTGTATGGGAAGGTGGGTAATGGATGAAACTGGTGCGGGTTCATTACCTACTAGGCTGGCAGAGATGTCACCATGAGCCATTTGCTCAAACATACCTTCAGGCAGATTAGTAAATCTACCAGAGAAATTGGCTGAAACCTTCTTCAAATCTTGAAGATACTAGGCTTCATGTGGGGAACCAGCACTGGTTGACCAAGTTGTAGTCAATCCTGGTCCAATTCACAGTTAATAAAGTGCTAGATGAACCGGGGATACATGAACAAAGAATCCCTGGTTAGATTGCTTATTAGGTTCATCAGCACAAACTTGTAGTAGTTGAACCTTCGGTTCGTTACCATTACTATGACCAGGCACTTGAGATCATATGGTATTTGATCCCATCCCCCAGATTTGTTTGATAGGCAATGGAGTACGATGTGCAGAAGGAATTTCCAGTTGAATGAGAAGTTGTTCTTACATACTGTCGACCTCAGCATATTTCCACCATAGCCCATTTGAATGTAGGTTTCATCCAAGTCTGGTTTAGGGAAATCCACATGGGTACCGGCATCGTGGAGCTCCAGATGCTCCCGGATGGTGGTTCAGAGATGATCAGCTCCTGGCCACTTATCATCGACCGAATAACCCGCTGACCATTTAGAAATTCACTCCGTCCATTGGCCCAAAAGTCATCCATATGTTGGAGTAAATGGTTGCGTTCATGGTGAGGGCGATGAAGTATGTTGATTAGGTTAGAAATTGGGTGATTGGGGCATAGTCGGCATCCTTGGTGGGGAATCAAGGATTGCGACCAGATTATGTTGGGGATTAAAGGCCATCATTTTAGATATCTGGTTGAGTGGAGGAATAGATGAAGAAGATGACGGATAATGGGGGATTTTTGGAAGGTTTTCTCTGGAATCGTGGGTATTTTGTAACAGTAAGAAGAGTAGGATAGTCAAAGGTTGTGTCTTAGTGGAGTAAAAAAACTTATCGGATAGGGTGAAAAGATGTGAAAAGACTGGTTAGGGTTGAGATATGATTTTGGCGGCAAGATAAATCCATTTAAATAATCCGGCATGATTTCCTTTTACTCACAAAATTTTACTTTTTACAGAGTGAGGCCCAAAACGTATCCGTTACAGTAAATTTTCTTCCGAGGGTTAAATTGCATCCGAGAAAAAACACTTGTAGGTTCCTCAAAGTGCTTCATCCAAAGCAAATCTTTCCTTCCGAAGGCAAATGATATCCTAAGACACATATGCTTCCGAGAACATAAGTTAAAGAGCTTCGGAAGAAAATTTTGATACTTGATCACAAAGTGTTCCGAAGTCAAACACTTATGCGGAAGAGGAAGCACTTAGTGTAATTTATCTGCGGAAGACTGAGATAGACTCTTCCGCAGCTAAATTTCTCTTTGGAAGAATTTGTACTTACAAAATTTTATGAAGAATATTTCTGTAGCAGGGCTTAGATTGTACTCAATAGACAACTGGCCATGGCATATTTAATAAGGTTTTCAAAAGAGATTTAATCAAGGTTGATCATCCCAATAGCTGTAATTAAATATTTAAATCTCTGTTCATCAAATGCCTTTGTGAATAGGTCAGCATATTGTTCATTTGTATCAACTTTAACAAGTTTTATGAGATTATTCTTATGAATATCTTGAATGAATGATACGTGATGTCAATATGCTTGGTCTTTGAGTGCTTCACTGGATTCTATGTGATTGAAATGGCACTCTTATTGTCTATGTTGATAGGAGCTTCCATGAAGTTGAATCCATAGTCTATCATCTGATTTTGAATCCACAGCAGTTAAACACAGCAGCTAGCAGTAGCAATATATTTAGCCACAACAGTTGATGTAGACACACAGGTTTGCTTCTTACACCGCCATGAAATTATCCTTCCACCAAGAAATTAACATCCTCCTGATGTTGATTTCTTATTGATGTTGCAGCCTCCATAGTCACTGTTAGTATAACCATAGAGGTTGAAATCCTTATTCTTGGGATACCAGAGTCCTAGTTTGGGAGCTCCTTTAAGGTATCTAAGGATTCTTTTGACAGCAACCAGGTGAGACACCTTTGGAGCAGCCTGATATCTTGCACAAATGCAAGTTGCAAACATGATATCAGGCCTACTTGCTGTCAAGTACATTAGAGACCTAATAATTGCCATGTAGTGAGGTTGATCAGTATCCTTCCCCTTAGAGTCAGGACATAGGTTGTGATTTCTGGCTATAGGTGTCCTGGCTGGCTTACAATCTTTCATCTCAAATCTCTCTAAGATGTATTTGACTTACTTAGATTGACTGATGAAAATCCCTTCATTCATCTGTGTTGGACCAAAAGAGCCAATGAGCCAAGATCAGGAAAACCTCTAAGTCCCACATGTCATTACAACAACTGCTGAAGAATCCCATCAGCTATTCTGGCAAAGTCTGAAGAATCAAATGCTGAAGATCAAAGATCTAAAGTACAACAACTGAAGAATCTAAAGTGCTGAAGACAAGTACTGAAGTCTGAAGTACTGAAACATACAAGTACTGAAGACTTCAAGTACTGAAGACAAGTGCTGAAGATCAAAGTTAAAGAACTGAAGAACTGAAGATCATCTACTGATGCACAAAGTCTAAAGACAAAGACTGAAGATAACAGCTGATGACATCTACTGAAGTCATCAGCTGATACATCATCTGAAGCCCAAGTCTGAAGAACCAAGTGCTGAAGATTCAGAGTTTGTCACAACAGCTGAAGAAGTCTTCTTCAGTTGTTGTGATGGTTTTTCATTTCAGTAGTTTTATATTTAGTTTCAGTAGTTTGTACAACAGCTGAAGAGCTTGTTCTTCAGCTGCTATAGTTCAGTAGTTATAAACGACTAAAGAGCTTGTTCTTCAGTCGTTGTAGGCTTTTCAGTAGTTTCCTTTTTCAGTACTAGTAATAGGTAGAACACTTTTGTAAGAAGATGTCAGCTGTCGACATCTTCAGTAGTTTTATGTTCTATCAGTTGTAAGTTTAATAATCGGTTGATGTCACTGTCAAGTGACATCATCACCCATCCTTTTGCTGCCTATAAAAGGATGGTGAACCATGCTGTATTAGGTGCCGAAACGTGTTGAGTAATAGAAAATCTACTTTTTCGCAGAACTTTTCTCTCTCTCTCTCTATGTTTGTACTTTTACATGCAAAATATTTTGTGTTCTTGCTTTAAGTGCTAATTTCGTGCTAAATCCGCTGCAAAAACAATCTGATTGATCAAACTAGAGGCTGAGATCCTGTCAAATGGTATCAGAGCAGGTTAATCATTGATCGATTTCACTATTGATCATTTGAAACTGCTCTTTTGATCTCTACGTTTGATCGAATTAGCAATTTGCAAGAATTAGCCATAGAGAGTGAGTTTCTGCTGTTTCTGGCCAAAATCTTGAGGTTCTCTGGTGGTTTAGAGCTACATTTGTTTTGCTTAAACTTGTTTTTGACTAAAACCTAAGATGACGACACTAACTAACGATCCTCACAACACTGGTTCCTCAACCAAGCCTTCGATGCTTGTGAGGAACGAGTATAACATATGGCAAAGACGTATGCTTCACCACTTGTCTGTCAACAGTGCTGGTTGTTGGAAGTCAGTGGTGCATGGACTATACAAGCCTATGGTGAGCATCCCTGAATCTAATGAACAAGTTCCGAAGAAACCTGAACAATATTCGGACGAAGATCTTAAGCTGTTCGAAATTGATGCTAGAGCCCATGGAATTTTAGCCATGGCTATTCCTAACGAGATTTATTCAGGGCTCCTGCATCATGAGACTGCTCATGACCTATGGGTTGCTCTAAAGGAACAATTTGGAGGAACTGATTCGGTCTTAGCAAACAATAGGGAAATCCTCGCCCAACAATATGAGACATTCTCTTATAGAAAGGGTGAGACTCTGACCCAACAGTTTGAGCGGTTCTCTTGTTTGATTTCTGAGCTGAAGATGGTCAAACAAGAGTACTCCAACAGCCAGATGAACAACAGGTTCCTTAGATCACTGCCTGAGAGATGGGACACTTATACCATTGTCCTACGCTACAGTGCAAATCTGGATACTCTATCTCTCACCCAACTTCATGGGAAACTGCTCACATTTGAGAGAGAGATAGAGCAAAAGAGGAAGCTGTCCACCTCTGGCAAGCTCGCTGATGACTTTGTTCAAAGAAATGCTGCCTTGATAAGTCAGGAGTCAGAATATGCTACATCAGAAAGTTCTTATGATGAGCATATTGATTTCTCTACCACCTCAAAACAAGCTTTTGTTGGTGTTAGTAGTTCAGGAGGTAGTGGTGACAACTTGTGTTTTCTGATGGAGGACTTGAAGGGCATTCCAGATGATGATCTGGAAGAGATGGATATTTTGAACCAAATAGCAATGATAAATATCTGATCTCAAAAGTTCTACAAGGGAACTGGTAGGAAATTCCCTGGACTCTCTCGCAAAACCAAAGTTGGTTTTGACAAGAGCAAGTTGAGGTGTCACAAGTGCCAAAGGCTTGGACACTTTGCTAGAGAGTGTAGATCATCTGGATCTAACTCCTCTGCACCCTTTGTGACTTTTCCCAGCAATAGCTCACAGCACAGAGGGCAACATTCCTCCAGTTCTGGTCATCCATCACAAGCACAGGCACCACCTACTTATTTTGTGCCTCAGGGTCATATGCCATATCCTTACCCCTGTTACTATGTGCCTCAGCCTAGTCAAACTCAAGCACCCTCGGCTCAAGCACCTCATGCTCTTCCGGAGCCTCAATCTTCCCAATCTCATCATCACACACAACCTCAACAACACAGCTTCTTCACCCCAAGTGTTGTTGACTGGAGTAGTCTACCAGATGATCTATCTGGTCAGGAACAACTACTCCAAGATGCTGGTCAACATGGTGGTGATCATCCTTTTGGAAATCTTCTCTGATGGCCCTTGATTCTACTGAAGGGTCATCATCCAATGCCTCATCGCAGGTATCCACTGAGGCTAAAGCCAAGCATTGTTCTGAATCTTGCATAGCAGCATTTGCTTCTATTAGAGAAGCAAATGTAGCTTTAATAGATAAAATCTTGAGCTAGAGCACACTATTTCCAAAAGAAAAGCTGATTTTGAGGTTGCTTTAAAAGAGAAAAATGATGAGATTTACAAGCTTAAATGTCAAATCAAAGATGATAAAGCTAGGGAAGATGTACTTCTAGAGAAGTACAGAGACATCAAGGAAACTCTTGCAACCACCCAAGTTGAGTGTGATCGATGGGTGCAATCATGCAAGGGTTTTGAAATGCTTCTTAGTAAGCAATCAGCTTCCAATGTGAAGTTTGGCATTGGTTATAATCACACTGCTCCTCCTACAGATTTCACTTCAAGAGCAGAAGTTGAATCTGATGGGGAGAGCAATAACCAATCCTTCTCATCATGTGACCTACTATCTTCTGATTCAGCATCATCAGAGATAGAAGTTAGGATTAACTCATGCCAAAACCAATCAGATGATGCTATAACAGCTGATGGTTCTAATGCTGACTATCACATGACCAAAAGGCTGATCAACTCAGGTGTTGTCACTAGAAGTACTGATGGTACTGGAGAGCAAGTGACAACATCTGAAGTTCAAACCTCAACTACTGTTAGCACTAAAGAGAAGAAAACTAACAGTAGGAAAGGTTTGAAGACAACTAAAGAGGATACAAGGAAAGCATGCACTAGGAAGAAAACTGCTAGTACTGATAGCAAACAGCTGAAGAACAAGTCTTCAGCAGTTTCATCCTCTTCAGCTGATGATCAGCATAAGATGAAGAAGAAGCCATGTGAGATATGTGGCTTGTTCAATCATCTTACTGATGATTGCTGGTACAAAAGGGGTTCCAAACTCAAACAGAAGGAGAAAATCAATGAGGACATCAATAAAATAAAGAATGAGTTTAAAACCAAGTTTGTACTAGCAACATCCAAGCCTGAAATCCTTAAGCCCAAAGCTAAATCTAAAAAGAAGGTAGGGGTTACTCAGGCAACAGCTGAGGTTGCTCAAAAAAAGATGGTACAACATAGGAATCCATCATCAGCAAACTCCAATATGTCTGAAGAGCTGAAAGCTTTATCACAGAATCAGACACAGCTGGTGATGATGGTTCAAAAACTAATGGGAAGACTCAACCATTTAGATGTTCCTGTGTTGAAACCACAGAAAAGGAAGTCCAAGCCAAAGGGTTCCTCTTCTGCACCATCTTCTTCACCTCAGGCTGTCACACATAACACACCTGTTAGTGCTGCACCTGTAGTTGAGAACAGAACCAAAACCAAACAGGTTTGGGTCTCTAAGACTAACTAACATGTGGTTATGTTTGCAGGGTTCTTCAACATGCCAAAGAAGCATCTGGTATGTAGACAGTGGAGGATCTATGCACATGACAGGAAGCAGCTCCCTTCTTAATGACTACTCTCAAGAAAAGAAGGGATTTGTCTCCTTTGGCAATGATGCAAAGGGTTACATCATCGGAAAAGGCTTTGTTTCCAATGGGGAAATAAGGTTTGATGATGTTAACCATGTGGAGAATCTCAAGTACAACCTCTTGAGTGTCAGTCAAATGTGTGATAAAGGCCATGTTGCCCTTTTCACAAGCCAGAACTATCGGATTCTATCATCCAAAGTTTTGAGTTTGATTGACAAGGTGTTGGATGAACACACTCCCCTGAAGACCAACAGGACAGGAAGAGTGTATGCCTTAGATCTTTCCAAAAAGATAGATCTAAAAGGCCAACCTTGCCTATTCTCCAAGGCCTCTCTTCAAGAGTCTACACTATGGCATAGAAGGCTGGGTCATGTTAATTTCAAGAACATGAATCAGCTGATAAGCCATGGTTTAGTAAGAGGATTGCCTCTGAAGGAGTTCAAGTGTGAAGATGACTGCACTGCTTGTTTGAAAGGAAAACAACACAATGTTTCATTCCCTTCAATAGAAGAACCAAAGTCTATTGCCTGCTTACAGCTTCTGCATATGGATCTCTTTGGTCCTGTCAGAGTGATGAGCATGGCAAAGAAGAAATATTGCCTGGTAATTGTGGATGATTATTCCAGGTTTGTATGGACTTTCTTCTTGCACTCCAAGGATGAAGCAGCCAAGACTATCATGAACTTTGTGTTACTTGTAGAAAAGCAGTACTCCCTACAGATCAAGTGTGTGAGAAGTGACAATGGAACAGAGTTTAGAAACCACACACTTGATGACTTCTACCTGTCCAAGGGAATTAGAAGGCAGTTTAGTATTCCTAGAACTCATGAGTAGAATGGAGTGGTGGAGAGAAAGAACAGGACTCTCATTGAAGCAGCAAGGTCAATGTTGGCTGACTCAGGGTTGCCACTGACCTTTTGGGCTGAAGCTGTCAATACAGCTTGCTATGTATAGAATAGAGCTTTAGTGAATAAGAGGTTGATGAAGACTCCTTATGAAGTTCTTCATCATTTGGCTCCTCTGATTTCATTCTTTAGAGCCTTTGGGTGTCCATGTTTCATTCTTAACACTAGCAACCCACTCTAGAAGTTTGCTAGTAAGGTGGATGCAGGGTATTTTGTTGGTTATTCATCAACTTGCAAGGCATACAGAGTCTTCAACTGTAGAACAAAGATAGTTGAAGAAACTCTGCATGTTAAGTTCAATGAATCTCCAAAGGACAAGTTCCATAAAACCCTGTGGAGTTTTTTGATCTGGACATACTGTAATATGTTCCTTATCAACCTCCAGCTGTTGAGCCTGTCAACAGATCTCCACCTGGTGGTACTGATGATGATGCAGTCAGTACTCACCTCTTCAGGTTTAGTGACAACCTGTCTGAGTCCACTGAACCTGATGCTCCTATAGCCTCAGCAGCTCCATCCACTACAAATGCTGATGAGATTTCTGCTTGCTCTACTTCATTTGAGCTGCCATCTTCTACATGGTTTCAGGAATCTCCATCACCATCTGTTGCTGCTGATGGGTCTACAAACACTTGCACAGATATTATAGTCTATCAAGAGCTCAAGAATCACCCCACATCTCAAATCATTGGTGATATCAATGCTGGAGTTTCAACCAGGACTCAATTGTCCAACTTCTGCTTCTATGCTCTCTTCATCAGTTAGCAAGAGCCTAAGAACTATCATGTTGCTTTAAGAGACAATGGATGGGTGGAAGCTATGCAGCTTGAGCTTCTTCAGTTCAAGAAACAGCAAGTGTGGGAGCTTGTTCCATTACCCAAAGGTAAGTGTGCTATAGGCACCAAGTGGGTATTTAGGAACAAAACAGATGAGAAGGGCCAAATTGTCAAGAACAAGGCCAGGCTGGTTGTTCAAGGGTTTGCACAAGAGGAAGGCATCGATTATGATGAGACCTTTGCCCCTGTGGCCAGACTGGAAGCAATCAGAGTCCTACTTGCTGTCAAGGGTTTATGGTTGTTCAAGGGTTTGCACAAGGGATACCAGAGTCCTAGTTTGGGAGCTCCTTTAAGGTATCTAAGGATTCTTTTGACAGCAACCAGGTGAGACACCTTTGGAACAGCCTGATATCTTGCACAAATGCAAGTTGCAAACATGATATCAGGCCTACTTGCTGTCAAGTACATTAGAGACCTAATAATTGCCATGTAGTGATGTTGATCAGTATCCTTCCCCTTAGAGTCAGGACATAGGTTGTGATTTCTGGCTATAGGTGTCCTGGCTGGCTTACAATCTTTCATCTCAAATCTCTCTAAGATGTATTTGACTTACTTAGATTGACTGATGAAAATCCCTTCATTCATCTGTGTTGGACCAAAAGAACCAATGAGCCAAGATCAGGAAAACCTCTAAGTCCCACATGTCATTACAACAACTGCTGAAGACTCCCATCAGCTGTTCTGACAAAGTTTGAAGAATCAAATGCTGAAGATCAAAGATCTGAAGTACAACAGCTGAAGAATCTAAAGTGCTGAAGACAAGTACTAAAGTCTGAAGTACTGAAACATACAAGTACTGAAGACTTCAAGTACTGAAGACAAGTGCTGAAGATCAAAGTTAAAGAACTGAAGAACTGAAGATCATCTACTGATGCACAAAGTCTGAAGACAAAGACTGAAGATAACAGCTGATGACATCTACTGAAGTCATCAGCTGATACATCATCTGAAGCCCAAGTCTGAAGAACCAAGTGCTGAAGATTCAGAGTTTGTCACAACAGCTGAAGAAGTCTTCTTCATTTGTTGTGATGGTTTTTCATTTCAGTAGTTTTATATTTAGTTTCAGTAGTTTGTACAACAGCTGAAAAGCTTGTTCTTCAGCTGTTATAGTTCAGTAGTTTTAAACGACTGAATAGCTTGTTCTTCAGTCGTTGTAGGCTTTTCAGTAGTTTCCTTTTTAAGTACTTGTAATAGGTAGAACACTTTTGTAAGAAGATGTCAGCTGTTGACATCTTCAGTAGGTTTATGTTCTATCAGTTGTAAGTTTAATAATCGGTTGATGTCACTGTCAAGTGACATCATCACCCATCCTTTTACCGCCTATAAAAGGATGGTGAACCATGCTGTATTAGGTGCCAAAACGTGTTGAGTAATAGAAAATCTACTTTTTCTCAGAACTTTTCTCTCTCTCTATGTTTGTACTTTTACATGCAAAATATTTTGTGTTCTTGCTTTAAGTGCTAATTTCGTGCTAAATCCGCTGCAAAAACAATCTGATTGATCTAACTAGAGGCTGAGATCCTGTCAATCTGCTTCACTTGAATTCTAAGGAAGAAGTCCATCTTGCCCATTGAACTCATTTCAAACTTCTTCCTCATGATGCTCTCAAAGTCTCTACACATTTGGTCATTTGAGGAACCAGATATGATATCATCCTCATAGACTTTTACGAGCAGCATGTCCTTACCAGATTTCTTTATGAACAATGTCTTGTTTGTGGTGCCTCTGGTATAGCCATTCTTGAGGAGAAATTGAGACAAGGTCTCAGACCATAACCTAGGTGCTTGTTGTAGGCCATAGAGTGCCTTGTCCAGTTTGCATACATAGTTGGGATGATGTGGATCCTCAAATCCAGGTGGCTGGCACACACAGACTTCCTATCTATATCCCCATACAGGAATGCACATTTCACATCAAGTTGGTAGACAGTGAAGTTCTTGGATGCTGCCAAAGCGAGGAAAATCCTAACAGCCTCAAGTCTTGCAACAGGTGCAAAAACATCTGTCTAGTCAATTCCTTCCTCTTATGTGTATCCTAGAACAACAAGTCTGGCCTTGTTCTTGATGATCAAACTTCTGCCATCCTTCTTGTTTAAACACCCTTTTGGTTCCTATAAGGACTTCACCTTTTAGTAGAGGACATAAGTTCCATACCTTTTGCCTCTTGAATTGAAGCAACTCCTCTTGCATGGCTTCAAACCCATTATTGTCATTTAAGGCTTCTTCCACTTTCTTAGGCTCAATTTAGGAGGGGAAGCATGAATACAAGCAAACATTCCCTTGATGGGTTTGACTTCTTGTTTTTACTCCCTTTGAGAAATTCCCAATGATATTCTCAGCTGGATGGGTGTTGTGGATCCTGAGCCTAGAAATCACATCTAGTTGCAGAGATGTTTTGCTTAGGATTGTAAACACCACCACCAGCTGCTATCTAACATTCATTCAATGAGGACTAATTCAACAAATGTGTAACAGCATCAGCTATGAGTTTCTATGAAGCAGGATCAATAGTTTCATGTTCCTCCAGGTCACTGTCTTCATCAGCTTGGTGTTGATTTCTGAGGTTGTATGTTGGTGAAGATTGGGGCTCATGTGGTAGACAACTTGTTGATGCTCCATTAGTTCTATAGATGGTGAGACTCTCTGGATTACCAGCTATGGGAGTTTGATCTTCATGCCTTCTTGGAGATCTTGGAAGAGGCCTTGGCAACTCAAACATTTGATTTGTTTAGGAATCTGTTTGTCCACCTGTTCCAGCTAAAACAATCTCATAAGAAGATTTAGAATAGTTGGGAAACAATTCTAAGTTGAAGATATATTCAGGGCAATTCTCCTTAACATAAGGAGTGTGCTCATTAACAACAATATTGGATGACTCCTCAAATTGTTGATTCTTAATGTTGTATACTCTATAAGTTTTGGAGCTTCAAGAGTATCCATCAAAGATACCATCATCTGATTTTTCAATAAATTTTGCTAAATTGTCCTTTGTGTTAAGTATGGTACACCTGCTACCAAAGGATCTAAGAAAACCAATGAATGGTGGTCTCTTGTTCTATATTTCATAAAGGGTTTTTCCATGGGGCTTAACTATAAAAACTCTGTTCTGCACATAGCATGAAGTGCTGACTGCCGCTGCCCAGAATGTTAGAGGCTGTTTTAAATCAGCCAACGTAGTCCTAGCAGCCTTAATAAGTGTCCTATTTCTCCTCTAAACAACACTATTCTATTGAGGGGTTCTAGGAGCACTATATTGTCTGGTAATCCCCTTAGAATCACAGAATGAGTCAAGAACTTGATTCTTGAATTCAGTCCCTTGGTCACTTGTTAATATTTTTACCTTATGATCTATCTGGTTGTCAATTTTAAGAATAAAAGATTTTAAAATTCAGCAGTTTCATCCTTAGTCTTAAAAAGAAAATCCATGTATATCTAGTGAAGTCATCAACAATCACAAGGTAGTATGATTTCCTTCCAATGCTCATTATACTTGTAGGACCAAAGAGATCCATTGCAATAAGTGTAATGGAGTGGTGATAGAGTTCACTTCCTTGGATTTATGAGGTACTTTGTGTTGCTTTCCTTCTAGGCAAGTAACATAGTTATCCCTATAAATAAATTCCTTCTTTGGCACACCATGTACCAAGTCATTCTTGACCAACTTGTTCATGGTCTTGAAATTGACATGGCACATTCTCTTATGCCATGGATTAGACTCATCACCATTTGCTTTGGAAAGAAAGCATAATACTTCACCCAAAGGAGAAGCAGTGTTCATGTCTAGCTTATACATATTCCCTCTCCTGGGAGATCTAAGAAGCACCAATTCTTGAGGAATTATCATCCTAGGTTTGAGAATGATGAACTCATGTTCTATGAAAAGCATCTGGTACTTTTGATTACATAATTGAGAAACACTAAGTAAATTGTGTTCAAGCTATTTGACAAAGTTAACTTTGTCAAATTGTAACTTACTATTGGATACATAACCTCTACCTGATATTTATCCTCCGACTTCACCTCCAATTGCACAGGCCTCCATCAAAATGCTCAAATTGTAGAAGGAGGGCCTTGTTTCCAATCATGTTCCCTGAGCATCCACTGTCCACAATACAAAGATCGCCATTTTTGTCATGTGGATGTCCCTGCACATAAGGTGAAAGAATTAGTTTTTGTTGGAAACCCAAGCCTCATTGGTCTTGGGCTGTTCCATTTCAGAAGTAATTGAATAGAAATGAATGCATGATGGTCCAGCTTCATTGTGTTGGATCTTATATGCCCAAGACACATGCAAGATTGATGTGGTTAGTACGTAATGATCCAAGTCAGGTCATACCCAATAACAAGCAAAACAAACACCAATAAATATTTGTTTGTTGATAAGATCAAACAAACAAATATTGACACCAATTTAGAAAATGGGTTTTCTAAAAACTTTGCTTTTGTTTAAGAACAACATTATATGGATAATTTGTTCATGAGATATTATTTGTTTGTTATTTAATTTGGTTAAATAATAACAAATATATATAAATGTGTGTTGAAGTTATAAGATTAAAATTGGTTTTAATTTTATAGACTATGGATTTATAAAGAGTGTAACTTAATAAAATTTTAATAAAAAGGGAATCTATGGACCCAATTTCGGCCGCCCAAAATGGGGCCTTGGGAACCCCCTTTATCTTGGCTTTTGCAAGATCATTTACACTCTTCCACTCCACCATTATTCCACACACTTCTCTCTAGACATTTCATGCAAAAACTCTCTCAAGAAAGATGAAAATTTTTGGATTCAAGGTCTTACAAGGCTGGAAATTTTCGGGTTTTGAAGATTCAAGGAAGTGAGTTCTTTGGTGTTGCATCCTAACTTGCAAGGTGCTTGTTCTAGCTTATGGGTATCACGGTTTGAGGTCTTCTCCATTGAAGACTAGCCATTCAAAACACTCATCTTCTACATCCTAAACATCTAAAACAACTTCTCCAAGAAAGGTTGTTTTCTAGAAACCCCTATGGTTGTATTTTCGTTTTGATAGCTTGCCATTTCATATATATAAAAGATCCTCATTCTTGGATTTTGTTTATGTTTCAAAATGGTTAAAAATTTCAGATTATAAACCACATGTTAACCTTTATGTCCGCTGCGTTTTCTAAGTTTAAATGGTTAAACTTACTTGTTTTTACATGTGATAACACCCATCAATGGCATCTAGAGCCGGATTATATGGAATGCATGCTTCAAAGGGTCTTGAAAAATTAGTTTTCATGGACTTTTTCAACCCATTACGGGCTGCTATGTTCTTGTATGTTGAATCCCCAAACTTTCAAGGTTATATCACACATGCTTGGGATTAAATCTTGAAAGATATGTATGATGATATGTATATTGTTTGGACAATGTTTAAAACCTGAAATTTCAGTTTATGTTGGCTGAAATTTCATGGTTTTAGTGGGGTTTCATTATAATTTTGGATGATATGATCATTGGTTATTAGTGTGCATTGTAGGATTCTATGTGCCCAAGACACTTAGAATATTGATGTGGTTAGTACGTTATGATCCAAGTCGGGTTATACCCAATAAAAAGCTTAGCAAACACCAATTAATATTTAATTGATGATATGATCATGCAATTAAAATATTTACACCAAATTTAGAAAATGGGTTTTCTAAATAAATTGCATATGAGATGGAACAACTTATTAGGATATTTTGTTCAATGATATTATTTGAATTGTTATTTAAATTAGTTGAATAACACCAAATAATGATGAGAGTATACTACTTACACAATTAAATGGTTAATTGCATAAACTAGTTACAAGACTAGACAATGTGTGTGTGTATTAATATTTGACATTTATAAAAGAACACCACCTATTTTATAAATGTCAAATATTGATTAAATGAGAATAAAACTTTTTGTTCAGCCTTGAGGCCGTTCCATATCACATGCATGTGCATGTTAATGCTCTTTTTTGTGTCTTGAGAAGAACACATAAAGCATTCATGTTTCCACTAGCAAATGATTCTCTTGAACACTACACTTGACTAGTCTTGGGTTCTCAAATATGCTCCACTAACTAGCATAAGAGACTTACTCATTCATTATTCATCTACACATGCAAAACAACACACAAGAACCTCTCTCTCTCCCTCAAAGAAGCTACGGGTTCCAGCAGCCATTTCAGGGTTTTAGAAAGTGCCATTTTGTGTGTTCTTGGTGTCCTCTACCTAGCAAGAGTGGTGTTTGATCAAGGGCTTGGGGTATAGACACTTGAGGACCTCTACACTTGAGTTCTTGGCCGTTTCAAGCATCTAAAACTTCTCATCTTAGTCGACTTTTGCTGCTGGAAGAAGGTAGGTATCACAGCTTATTCAAGCTGTGATTTTATGTACATTTGTGTATGTTCATAGCTTGTTTAATCCACATAAATGATCCTTTTTGTTTGGGTTTGTTTTTCCATCTTAAATGGTCACTAAAGAACATTATTTTCAGCTTATAAAATGGGTTTTATTAAGTTGTAACTCCGCTGCATTTTTCAGAAAGTTTAAGTGGTTAAACTTGATTTTATGTTCTAACAAACCCGTCAATGGCATCAAGAGCCGGTTATGTGGATGACTTACTTGTTTTGTCCTTTAAAATTGGTTTTAAAGGATGATAATAAACTAGTTATAGGCTGATTTTGGGCTGTTATAGTTTGTTTGAATGATTCCCCAAACTTTCAAGGTCATATCACACATGCTAGTGATTAGACCTTGAAAGAAACATATTATGAAATGTTGATTGTTTGGACAATATTTAAAACCAAAAATTTCAGTTTATGTTGGCTGAAATTTGGTGGTTTTAAAAGGGGTTTCATTATATGTTTTGATGATATGATCATTGGATGATAGTGTGCATAACCTAGCCATTGACCTTGTGATGTTTGGATGCTTGTATTGGTTGTATTCATTCATTCAATTGGGTTGTATTGTTTGTTGTTTGTGCTTGTTTCAAATGTAATTTATTTATTATTGGGTTGTAATAAATAGATTAGGTGTATTTTCATTTTACTAGATATCTTGTATTAGGACTTTATATCTTGTAATATGAAGACATACACATTGGAAGCACAAAGGAAGGTCACAAGAGAAACATGGAGCATTTTGGATGTGGTTTCAAGTGGGAGGCTTTTGGAAGCTTTCCATGTGATTGTTTGTGACCCTTAGGAAAGACCTATGGACCACACTTGTGATGGCAAACAAGTGTGGACCACTTTAGATGCTATGGTTATGCACATATGCTCATTGTGGGTGTTATATTATGCTTGATTGATTATGATTTTATGAATGATTGTATGATATTTGGATATGATAAACAATCTAAATAAAAATGATCTTAACAAGCTAATATAAAATGGTTCTTAGTCATTAAGTGTTAATAAATTGTTATTAAAAGGATTAATGATTTTATAATAAAATGGGTTTTATTAAAAGAACCATAGGGTACCTTGTATTTGAAAGCATACAAATACAAGTACATAGAGTTTTCTAAACTAGAATTATGAAACCTCTAAACATTTAACAAACAAGTTTAACACCGTCCTTTTGCACAACACTTAAGTCATTTGGAAACTCATAATGGGATAAAGGTCACCTAACCATTTTGAGGGAACTTGTGACTTAAGGTGGGAATACCACATTGGTGGGATAAAGGTCACCTAACCACTTATGTTAGTAAACTCACATGTGTGTGCAAGTAGGGTAACTTGATTTGCAAACCATGTTAAATGGATCACCTAAAATATGGTTTCCAAATGGTGTTGATGGGATTAACATGCCGACTTTGCATCTGATGTTTAAAGTCGATCCCATACCTCTAGAAGTTGCAAATGGTTGCAATCGTTAATCGTTAACCACCTTATTAATTTAAATCGTGGGATAAAGGTCACCTAACCACAATTTAAATGTAATGTTGGGTTCTAGATTTTAATATATAAAATTGACCTTAAAAGGCATTAATTATTAAAATTAGCAATATCGAAAATACTAATATGGATCTTTGTTAAATTTTGTAGATGGCCACCAATAATGAGAATCACGATAACTCATCCACGTCAAACCAATCACTCCGAGCGATCCTCCAAAAGGAACGTCTAAATCATAATAACTTTATTGATTGGTATCGAAACTTGAGAATTGTTCTCAAGCAAGAGAGAAGATCATATGTTTTAGACGACCCTATCCCCGATCAACCTAGCGAGGATGATGAGGAGGCCTTTAACAATTGGCTGAAATACACTGAGGACTCCGTCCAAAAGGAGTATGAACATCACGGAGCTTACGACATGATAACCCAGCTGAAGGAAACGTTCCAACAGCAAGCAAGGGTTGAGCGCTTCGAAACGGTTCGAGCACTCCATGCATGTCGTATGGACGACAACCAATCTGTTTCATCTTATGTACTTAAGATGAAAAGTCATATTGACCGCCTCGAGAGGCTAAATTGTCCCGTCTCAAAGGAGTTAGCCACGGATTTAATCCTAAATGGCCTAACCAAGAAGTTTGAGACATTCGTGTTGAACTACAACATGAATGCATGGGACAAAAGCATTGGTGAGCTTCACTCAATGCTTAAAACGGCCGAGGCGGCCATAGGTAGAAGGGTTTTACCCGTTCTCACCATCAATGAAGGTGGGAACAACAAAAGGCCTCATCCCGCACCCAAGGCAAAGGTTGCCAAGGGTAAAGGACCCGTTTGGGGAAAAGGGAAAAGGGTGGTAAGGGTACCACCCAAACCACAAGAGAAGAAGCAAAAGGTTGCTACTAATGACCCATGCTTCAAGTGTGGGGAGATAGGACATTGGGCAAGGAATTGTCCTGTCCATCTCCAAGTGTTGAAAGCTAAGAGGGATGCCGGGCAGACCTCAGGTACAATATACATGATTCATATTGATCTTAATGTTACATCTTCTAACACATGGGTATTGGATACCGGATGTGGAACTCACATTTGCAATTTGTTGCAGGGGTTCACAAGAAATAGGGACTTCAAACAAGGGGATGTTAGCCTCTTCATGGGCAATGGAACTAAAGTCTTAGTAGAAGCTCGTGGGGACTACATCCTAAGACTTCCAAGTGGTTTGGAAGTTATTTTGAAGAATGTTTTGTATGCTCCTAGTTTGACAAGGAACATTATTTCTGTATCCCAATTAAGACATTATGATTATGTATTATCCTTTATTGAAAATGATATTCATGTTTCTTTAAATGGTATGTTCTACTTTAAAGCTATTCCCATTAATGGTATTTATGAATTGGTTCATAAAAATACTTTAAATAGTTCATTGTACCAAACTAACACCAAGAAACTCAAGTTGGACTTGAGTGATACCTATCTTCTGCATTGTCGTCTTGGTCATATAAACAAGAAACGTTTACAAACACTTCAAAAGAATGGTCTTTTACAAACAAATGAATGTGATTCAATTGATGTTTGTGAATCTTGTTTACAAAGTAAGATGACTAAGGCACCCTTTAGTGGAACTACCGAAAGGGCAAAAGATTTATTAGGAATCATACATTCGGATATCTGTGGCCCATTTAAGCCAATGACTAGGAATGGTGAAAGATACTTCATTACCTTTACTGACGACTATAGTCGCTATGGGTATGTGTACTTATTAAGGCACAAAGATGAAGCTTTTGAAATGTTCAAAATCTTCAAGAATGAAGTAGAAAATCAACTCAATAAGTCAATTAAAATTCTCCGTACCAATAGAGGAGGTGAATACCTAAGTGATGTTTTTCAAGATCATCTTAGGAGCTGTGGGATTGTCTCACAACTCACTCCACCTGGAACACCACAACATAATGGTGTGTCTGAGAGGATGAATCAAACCTTATTGGATATGGTCCAATCTATGATGGCTAGAAGCACATTACCTCTATCATTTTGGGGTTTCGCTTTGCTCTCCGTGGCCCGTATTCTAAATATGGCCCCAACCAAAAAGGTCGAAAGGACACCTTTTGAGATATGGCATGGAAGAGTTCCATCCCTATCATACTTAAGGGTTTGGGGATGTGAGGCTTATGTTAAGACTCCCACTCCAAACAAATTGGAAGTCCGTTCCACCAAGTGTATCTTTGTTGGATATCCTAGAGATTCTATGGGATATTATTTCTATGATCCACTTGAACAAAAGGTGTTTGTTGCCAGAAAGGGTGAGTTCTTAGAAGCAAAGTTCCTTATGGAAAGAGATGGCAGTAGAACAGTGGATCTTGAAGAGGATCAAGAACCACAACCCGATGCACGTTTGGTTGAAACTAGCACTCAACATGAGGATGTTGAGGAAGATCAGGGGGTTGATCAATACACACAAAACGTTCGCAGAAGTGGTAGAACTAGTAATCCACCTGAAAGATATGGATTTTTCATGGATGGATGCTATGTGGTAGATTTAGATGAACCGACCACATACCATAATGCAATGTCCAATTCGGATTGTGACAAATGGCTAGAAGCCATGAACGTTGAAATGCAATCCATGTATGACAACCAAGTTTGGGAACTTGTTGTACCACTTCTTAATTCCAAAGTAGTTGGAAGTAAGTGGGTTTTCAAGAAGAAAACCGATATGCATGGAAACTTGGATACTTATAAAGCTAGACTTGTAGCAAAGGGTTTCACTCAAACTCAAGGGATTGATTATGATGAAACCTTCTCACCTGTTGCGATGCTAAAGTCTATAAGGATATTGTTTGCCATAGCTGCTCATTATGATTATGAGATTTGGCAATTGGATGTCAAAACCGCTTTACTAAATGGATATCTTGAGGAAGATGTCTATATGGTTTAGCCTGAAGGTTTTGTCAATCCAAAACATCCTAATAAAGTATGCAAGTTAAAGAAATCAATCTATGGATTGAAACAAGCATCGAGAAGCTGGAATCACCGTTTTGATGAGGAAGTAAAGAAATTTGGCTTCATCAAAAATGCTGATGAGGCTTGTGTGTATAAGAAGGCTAGTGGGAGCACAATAACTTTCCTAGTATTGTATGTTGATGACATACTACTATTTGGAAATGACATTCCAACCTTGGAAGGTGTAAAAACCTGGCTTGGAAGTTGTTTTTCCATTAAGGATCTTGGTGAAGCCGCCTATATTCTGGGAATAAAGATCTATAGGGATAGATCAAGGCGGTTGATTGGTTTGAATCAAAGTGCATACATTGATAAGATCTTGAAAAGGTTCAAGATGGAAAACTCTAAGAAAGGTACCGTACCTATTCAAAGAGGAACGATGTTGAGTACGACTCAATGTCCAAGCTCAAAGGATGAGCAAGATAAAATGAAGAGAATCCCATACGCATCTGCTATTGGATCCATCATGTATGCAATGATATGCACTCGACCGGACGTGTCATGCGCCTTAAGCATGACAAGCCGTTACCAGCAAAATCCTGGAAACAGTCATTGGATGGCTGTTAAGAACATACTTAAGTACTTAAGGAGGACAAGAGATATGTTCCTAATCTATAGATCTGGTGACGAGGAACTCGTTGTAAAAGGTTACACGGATGCGAGTTTCCAAACCGATCGTGATGATTCTCGGTCACAATCGGGATACATCTTCATTCCGAATGGAGGAGCGGTCTCTTGGAAGAGCTCCAAGCAGGATGTGGTGACTCTATCAACTACAGAATCAGAATACGTCGCCGCCTCATTGGCAGCTCAAGAAGCTGCATGGTTGAAGAAATTCATTGTCGATCTAGGGGTTGTCCCTTCCATTCAGGACCCCCTAGAAATCTTTTGTGATAACGAGGGTGCGGTTGCTCAAATCAAGAAACCCCGTGCTCATCAAAAGACTAGGCACATTGAGCAGAGATTCAACTACATACGAGATGAAGTTGAAAAGGGAAAGATATGTATTCGCAAAGTTCACACGGATCAAAACATTACGGATCCTCTCACGAAGCTCCTTGAAAAGGCAAAGCATAAAGGTCATACTTGTGCCATGGGACTTCGATATTCTAGTGATTGGATTTGATCTGTATATTTTGTATTTGGATATGTGGAACTCTTTATTATTTGAATAAGATTATTTGGTTATAATGCTTCAATTAATGTTCCAATTTATCATGTTTAATCCATGAGTAAATTGTTTACTCTAAATGTACGTAGTCGTTCAAACTTGTGGGAACAAGTGTGAGGGTAAGACTATTATGAACTTGGATTGGTTGATATTCATAAGGATGAATATAGAGCAATGGGTTGCTACCAAGGTTCATAGATATTTGTGGGATACAAATATTGGACTAACCCGCATCTCAAATTTTACTACATGGAATCTAATCGATTGATCATAAGTAAATTTGAGTAAAGGCGAATATCATTTGGTATCCTCCGACCTGAGATACATATTGGGTTTTGATATTCACTAAGTATTATACCTTGAGCTAATTCTTCACTGTCCTGAAATAGTGGACAGTACATAAGGGTATGTTCAGGTATAACACGAAGTGTTTGTGAGAAACGTATGTAGTCAAGATGGAATTTGTGCCTCTTATTCGTTGAGAGTTAGATGTCTAAGGCCTGATTAAGTTAAACCAATAAGGAATGATCATTCTATGTCCTTGGATTTAACATGACATCAGTAACAAAAGGATAGATGATTGATTCTCCTAAATCATTTCAAGTAGGGTACTTCAATAAGATGATGTTATTGAATGGCTATAAGTCATGCGTATTAAGGGTAGTAAACCGTTGTTAGGCGTCATTTACTACTTGCATCAATCTTCTATGAATCTTGGGCAAGTGGGAGATTGTAGGATTCTATGTGCCCAAGACACTTAGACTATTGATGTGGTTAGTACGTTATGATCCAAGTCGGGTTATACCCAATAACAAGCTTAGCAAACACCAATTAATATTTAATTGATGATATGATCATGCAATTAAAATATTTACACCAAATTTAGAAAATGGGTTTTCTAAATAAATTGCATATGAGATGGAACAACTTATTAGGATATTTTGTTCAATGATATTATTTGAATTGTTATTTAAATTAGTTGAATAACACCAAATAATGATGAGAGTATACTACTTATACAATTAAATGGTTAATTGCATAAACTAGTTACAAGACTAGACAATGTGTGTGTGTATTAATATTTGACATTTATAAAAGAACACCACCTATTTTATAAATGTCAAATATTGATTAAATGAGAATAAAACTTGTTAGTCCAGGAGCTCTTGAATCAATCAAATAACATGAAGATTTGGATCAAACACATAAAATATGATGAATAAATATGAACACCAAGAACAACTCAAAACCCCTTGTTTGATCCAAAATGTGATTACAAAATTATCTGAAAATTGGAAACCCTAATCATTTAGCTCATTCAAGCTTTTTACCCTAATTGTCATACTTTACTATTTATAGTAAATGACAATTTACTAATTACACTTAGGACCCTAAACTATGACAATTAGAAATTACAGTTAAAACCTAAAATGTCTAAAAACAAGATAAAATATATTTTGTTCACACAAAATATATTTATTAACAATAAACATCCTAGACAAATATATCTTCAACGTCTTGTCTCTAATCTTCGTCCCGAACGTGACGTTTGACTTTTGTTGACTTTGACCATGACGTTGACTTTTGTTGACTTTGACTGTGTTGATAATATTAGACTATCTTTCAGACCCAACAATATTCCCCCTTAGTCTACTATTATCAACGTCTTTCATCGTGATCAGCACTGATAAGTCAACTGAACTTGATCTTCAATTTGGTAAGCTTCAGTCTCAATGTTAAGGTCCAACAATATTCCCCCTAGACTGATGCTTCCCAAATTTTGTTGCTGAAGATCTTTATCTCAAAGGTTCCCCCTTTTTGCATTCTCCCCCTTGTTGTGTGCATCCTCTCAGATATAACAAAGACCGCTTTCTTGAATCTCTGAGTGCTTCAGAAGATTGTAGGAGGAGGATTCCTAGCTCGGTATCTTCTGTAAATTTGAGGAACAGGTTCTCTGGTCTGGTTCATTGCTCATGTGATGATCGGCCATCTCTTGTAGCAAAATCTGCAAGACAATCACAAACACAATCTCGACATTTCTAATTAGATCATTTCATTTTAACAAGATAAACCCGTGTTTATCTGTGTATGAAAACAAGCGAACCCGTGTTCGTTTGTGTGTGCAATTTCCCGTGAAATGCATGAAAATACGAGATGATTTCAATAGCATAATATGGAAGACCTAAAAGAATTTTGAAATGAAAAATTTAATATAGTTTTTTTTAATTTTATTTTATGTATATATATATATATTTGTATTTTATATTATTATTATTTTAATTTTTTTTTAATTACCAAGAACTGAATCGATCATGAGATCACATCCTCAGGATATACTTTAGCACAAAGATGAAATTAATCATCGATAAGCAATGAGATCATACTGATAACTGAATCTAATTACAGTCTTTGAATGATTTTAAAATTCTCAAACAGATCAATAACGATTGCTGATATGTTTGTCCACTTAAACCCATGCCCTATCTTTTTCAACAAGCAGCAGATGATTCGTTAAGGTTCGATTAAGCACTTTAAAATGCTAGGACCCCACAATCATTTGGCAAAAACCATCACCCAATCTCAGGATTTCTTGAATTTTATTACGATCTTTATGGAACAAGGCTTGTGCATTAGTGTGCAAGTGATTATCAACAGAATATTATATACTGTGATAAATTCATCGTTAGATGATTTGACACTACTTAGATCAAAATGGTGAGAGCTCCAGGTCAATACTCACGTATAACAAAGGAGATGACCATTTAATCATGTGCCGATGAGAGCTCCAGGTCAGTACTATCGTACAGCAAAGGAGATCATCACTCCAGGTCAGTACTACCGTACAGCAGAGAAGATTAGCACAAACACAAGACACATAAATACACTAAACATGGCTCAAAGATATGGCTCATATGATTTGCATCATGGTGCGTGAAAGATCAATTCTCAATCCAATTTTTGTCGGGACTCACTTTTCGTGCAGGCCAAAATGATTGCGTAAATCCAGACATCCTTAAGCATATATTTAATTTAAATCATCATGTTGCTGTCTACTTTATTTTTCAGGCTGAGCCTACCAAGCATATCATTAAAGAATCTGTTTGTTTTTCTATTATTGGTACTTAAAAAATAAGATGTAAATCAGATAACAACATCAGTTACTATCATTTCTCATTTTAAAAACGCAAGTCATGCAAGAACAAGCATTTCAAGATGATATACAATCATTTCTCAGTCATCTCGAATCAAGTTCCCAGTTCTCTTTTCATTTCTTTTCATTTTTATATAAATTTGATATACTCTCTCTCTAAACTTTTATTTTAGCAAACCTATTTTTTTTGTTTTGTTTTTTTTTTAATTAATAATTTTTTTTTAATATATTTTTTTTATAAAACTGTACAAAAATAGAAATTTACAAAAGAAGATCTTCCAAACTACACTGATATCTAGATAAGAAATGAATTCTTAAGAAATGTGCAAAGATGGTGAAGTGAGAACTGTGATTATGCAGATAAAAATTCAGATTGTGGATAAAATACCATGACCTTAACCTGTTTGTTCCGCCTCAAATTTGAATTAGGAACAATCTCTGTCAGTAAACCGGATTACTAACAGTCCTCCTAAATTGTTCCTGCACTCATAAACAGATTAGTTAGAAAGAGGAACCCAGGCCATCGTAGTCCTGGAAGTTCCTTTTTCATCAAGATAAGTAACAAGCTTCTGCACACACCCGTTTAAACCATCGGGGACTTCTGTATCCTTCTTTTTAATTTGCCAAATTTGTTTCGGTTCAATTAACTTGGATTTGAATGAATTAAATTTGGAAATCATTTTCTGTTTAAGACCAGAAGGAAAAGAATTTGGTTTTGAAGCTTTAATCATTTTCATCTTTGTATCATATGAAACCGGCTTCACATGAAAAGGTTTGGATGGAGGGTTTTTCATCCAACCATTCAAAGATGTGTGTTGTTTACCTCTTGATCCAGAAAAGCAACCCGTGTTGCCTTTACCGTCTGGAACTTTCCTTTGAACCTGAGGACACTTCTTTAGCACGTGACCTTCTTTTCCACATCTAAAACAAGCCTTGAAAGGCTTTTGGTGCTTTGTAGTCCTGTGGATAGCAGGAGAGGATGGAGCCTGTTCTGATTTTGTTCCAGAAGATGAGAACTGAACATTCTTATGAGAACCTTTTTGTATGACTGGTGACTTGGCACACTTTAAGGTAGATTTGTGACAAGCATGATGGACAGAAGATGAAGATGGTGAGTGCTTCTGCTGAGTTTTGGAAGAACTGCTGATTTGTTTAGCAGTTGGGGATGAGATCCGGATAGGTCTTGATTCAGCTTTTGGAAGCTTTTGAGACTTGACAACTTCAGGAGATTTCTTGATCTTTGAGAAACCAACACGCTCCTCTGTATTTGATTCATCATCTGAGCTTATTCGGTCTCGTATACACAAATCTGCTTCCGATGGATCTTGATTGACAGGAATAGGATGTGTTGTTGTTTTTGGAACTTGATGATAGGTGATTCCTGAACAATCTCTTCCTTCACACTCCTGACAGGCTCATAAGTAGGAATTTCACCTGCTTTAAACTTATCAAAGAAGTTAGAAGAAACAACTGTTACAGGCTTGTAAATAACAGGAACTGAACAATCATTAGCTTGACTGTCAGCATCCGGTTTACTGTATCCCATACCAGTCGGAGAATCATAATCATCTCGCACCTCTTTAAGATTAACCCCTTCTAATCCTGCATGCAAACTATTAGTATCCTTCTGAATAATCTCTTGAATCAACTCATTTGTAGGATGAGGAGTGGGTGTAGGAGAATAACAGAAAGTACTAGGTGGAGGATAAACATATGCTTTATCTTCATGACCCAACCCGGTCTTGATTTTAACCCCCCTTTGTCTTTTACATAATTCCTCCTGTTTCATACTCGAAAGAGTCCATTGTTCCAACTTATTTTTAAGCTTTCTTGTTTCAAACTCAGCAAGTGTAACTTGTTCAGTCAAGTAATTGACTTCACAGTTCTTTTCCAAAAGAGTTCTCTTCAAATGTTCGTTTTCTTTTAAAGCTTCTCTCAATTTAACAAAATACTTTGACTCATTTTGTTTAAGCTCTTTGTTGGTTTTCTTCAATTCATTTTCATTCATTATAAGTAACCTGTTAGCTTTATATATACCGACTAAACGGATTTTGCATGCGGAGGAACACATGTCTTCAACAATTTCATAAGGAAGATCCATTACTAGTTTTTCTGTCGCGAGAGCACGATCACATTGGCAATAAGGAGTGTTCCTTTTGTACTCCTCCACAGCTGCTTTCTTGGCTTCCTCAATCACTACTTCCATCTTCATTTTTATCTTCTCAGCTTCATAACCCCCAGCTCTTGTACCCTCAGCAGCATACATAGCTTCCTCAGCGACAACCTGTGTCTTAACAACATCCCTAGGCACCTGCCCAACTGTTTCCTTCTGAACCACAACTTCACATACTAACCCTTCTTGAACAACAGTTTTTCCAACCAGCTTCTCACCAATCTCACAATCCCTGACCTGTTGAACTTCACACGGGCTTGACCAAACATTATCAGCGGTAGCTTCTCCATAAGCTTCACACCAGAATTCTTTGAATGGATCAAAGTTTTTAATGAAGTCATCATCACTTTCAACCACTTCAGCAACCCAAGTGTGATTGATTTCTTCTTCTGATTCCTTGATTTCAGCACTTCGATCAACGTTGATGAGTAGTGTTGTTTCATTCTTTGTATCTGCAAAACAGTCAAACCGACTTTGTACCATTGTGAGATTATCTGATTTAAGGTCTTCTGAAGATGACATTTTTTTTAATCTGTTAATAATTTTGAACAATTAAACGCCTCAAAAATATTTTTCCCAAAAATTGTAAAATAATTCTCCCCCGGGAAAAATATTTTTTTTTAAAATGTCACCCTAGAAAATCTTGGCAACTGGGGTCAAGCTGCCAGTTCAGCTTGTTTTTTTTTTATATATAATTTTTTTTTAAATCGGTGAAAATTTCTTAATCGGTTTGAAATCAATTAATCACAAATAGCAATTTTCTTTGATTTATGTTACTAGCCCACACAACAATTTTTAAGAAAAATCCAGCTCAATTATAAACCCAATATCAATTAAAAAAAATGTTTGCCCAATAATTTTTAAAAACCTATTAACACACACAACCCTAACACTTTGAAAATATCAAACATCAATGCACAAGTCTCAAACTCTACCCTCTCTCTCTCTCTTCTTTCCAACACACATACAACAACAACAAAAAAAAACCAATCTCAGAAACAACTTTAGAATCTAGGGTTTCCACCCTCAACCTTCGAACTCTCTGCCTCTCTCTCTCGGTTCTCACACAAGTTCGAATTCAATCATCCAAACCTGAAATCAGCATATTCTCTTCTTTAACTCCTCTCCTTTTCCCCAAATCTTATTCTCTAATCACCCCCTTCGATCTCATAATCTCCTTCGATCTCATAATCTCCTTCGATCTCATAATCTTCTACAATCTCTTACTGTTAATCACTCAATATGAATTCAAATCACTTGCTTCTCCAGGAGCCTATCAGAATGGCATCGATCCTCGAGCCTTCTAAAGCTAGTTTCTTCCCGGCGATGACCAAAATCGTTGGTACCTTGGGTCCTTGCGTCACAGAAGCAGTGGTAAGGATGCAGAATGAGAAGCGGATAGAGAAAGGGATCGGAGAAGAAGCAGCCGAGATCGGGAACGGAGTTCGAGAGAGCGGGGGGTTGGGATCGAGGGTGGTGTTGCCGCGTGATAGTGGGTGGTTAGGAGAGGGGTTGCGGGTGGATCTGGGTAATAGTCTTGAAGGTGGAGATGGTGAAGATGTGGTGGATCTATGGTTCTTGTTGGGTTGAGACAGGGGTTGCTGCGAGATGGGGGTGGTCAGGTTAGGGGCTGTGGTGGAGGTGAGGCTGCGATGGTTGTGGTTTGGTGGTCGCGCGGTGGTAGTGGTCGCGTGGTGGTGATGGTGGTCACGGTGGCATGGTTGTGTTTGTGAATCTTGGTTGAGGTTGTTGTGGGTGACTTAGGTTAGTTTCGCAGATCTGGATTTAATTTCGCAGCTCCTTCTTTTTTTTTTTAATTTCGCTGATTTTTTTTTATAATTTCGCAGGTTATAGTTTCGCTGGAATTGTTGCAGTTTCGCCGGAATTTCGCCGGAGTTTCGCCGGAATTTCGCCGGAGTTTCGCCGGACGAAACTGTAGTTTCACCGGAAAATGGGCTGGTAGGTTCGCCGGCAAGTTCGCCGGAACAGTAAGTTTGCCGGCAACTTTGCCGGAATGCGTAAGTTCGCTCGGAAATGTGAACTTTCGTTCAAAAAGCTACAAATTCGCTGACTAACTTCTCTGAATGAAGATTTGAAGATCTGAAGAACACCAAGAACACACACATAACTGTGTGTGAGAGAAACAACTTTAAACTTCAAATTTCTTTTCGATTTCTTGTATAAAACGATTTGTAGATGTAAAATATGATAGCAGAAGTTGTAAATCTATTCTGAAATGTTGTAGATCTGATCAAAACATTGATATGGATGAACACAAAAACTCAGATCTAGTTTCTCTCTCTAAACCCCCACTTTCTCTCTCTACGAAATTTAAAAAATCAGCAATAAAATCTTCAAATCAGCAATAGAAATTGATTCAAGTTGGCTCTGATACCAAATTGTTAGTCCAGGAGCTCTTGAATCAATCAAATAACATGAAGATTTGGATCAAACACATAAAATATGATGAACAAATATGAACACCAAGAACAACTCAAAACCCCTTGTTTGATCCAAAATGTGATTACAAAATTATCTGAAAATTGGAAACCCTAATCATTTAGCTCATTCAAGCTTTTTACCCTAATTGTCATACTTTACTATTTATAGTAAATGACAATTTACTAATTACACTTAGGACCCTAAACTATGACAATTAGAAATTACAATTAAAACCTAAAATGTCTAAAAACAAGATAAAATATATTTTGTTCACACAAAATATATTTATTAACTATAAACATCCTAGACAAATATATCTTCAACGTCTTGTCTCTAATCTTCGTCCCGAACGTGACGTTTGACTTTTGTTGACTTTGACCGTGACGTTGACTTTTGTTGACTTTGACTGTGTTGATAATATTAGACTATCTTTCAGACCCAACAAAACTTTTTTATTCAGCCTTGAGGCCGTTCCATATCACATGCATGTGCATGTTAATGCTCTTTTTTGTGTCTTGAGAAGAACACATAAAGCATTCATGTTTCCACTAGCAAATGATTCTCTTGAACACTACACTTGACTAGTCTTGGGTTCTCAAATATGCTCCACTAACTAGCATAAGAGACTTACTCATTCATTATTCATCTACACATGCAAAACAACACACAAGAACCTCTCTCTCTCCCTCAAAGAAGCTACGGGTTCCAGCAGCCATTTCAGGGTTTTTGAAGTGCCATTTTGTGTGTTCTTGGTGTCCTCTACCTAGCAAGAGTGGTGTTTGATCAAGGGCTTGGGGTATAGACACTTGAGGACCTCTACACTTGAGTTCTTGGCCGTTTCAAGCATCTAAAACTTCTCATCTTAGTCGACTTTTGCTGCTGGAAGAAGGTAGGTATCACAGCTTATTCAAGCTGTGATTTTATGTACATTTGTGTATGTTCATAGCTTGTTTAATCCACATAAATGATCCTTTTTGTTTGGGTTTGTTTTTCCATCTTAAATGGTCACTAAAGAACATTATTTTCAACTTATAAAATGGGTTTTATTAAGTTGTAACTCCGCTGCATTTTTCAGAAAGTTTAAGTGGTTAAACTTGATTTTATGTTCTAACAAACCCGTCATGCATAACCTAGCCTTTGGCCTCATGTTATTTGGATGATTGGAATGGTTGTTTTATTCATTCAATTGGGTTGTAATGTTTATGTTTATTATTTGGGTTGTAATTATTTATTCATTTGGTTATGTAATAAATAGATTAAGTGCATTTCTTTTATTAGAAAAAATGTATTAGGATACAATTTTTGTAAAAGGAAGTTGCACAAGATGAAGACCCAAAGATGGACATCAAAGACATGGACCTTGAAGTATTTCGATATGGATTCAAGTGGGAGTCCATGGACACATATAATGTGTCATGACAAACCCTTAGGAAAGACCTTATGACAACACTTGTGATGGAAAACAAGTGTTGTCAACTTAATGGCTATGGTTATGCACTCATGTTTATATGTGTATGCTTGTTTGAATGTTTGTTGTTTGATTGTTTTGTTGATATTTGGACATACATTACAAACTCATTAACTAACTTAACAAGCTGAAAATTGATGGTTCTTTATCATTAAGTGGTTAATAAAAGGTTATTAAAAGGATTAATGGTTTTAATAATAGAGGTTTTATTAAAAGTGAACCATAGGGTACCTTGTATTTGAAAGCATGCAAATATAAGGTACATAGAGTTTTCTAAACTAGAATTAAGAAATCCCTAAATATTTTTAAACAAGTTTAACACCGTCCTTTTGTACAACGCTTGAGTTACTTGGAAACTCTCAATGGAATAAAGGTCACCTAACCATTTTGAGGGAACTTGTGATTTGAGGTGGGGATACCATATTTGTTGGATAAAGATCACCTAACCACCTATGTTGGAAAACTCACATGTGTGTGCAAGTAGGGTAACTTGATTTGCAAACCATGTTAAATGGATCACCTACAATATGGTTTCCAAATGGTGTTGATGGGATTAATATGTCGACTTTACATATGATGTTTAAAGTCGATCCCATACCTCTAGAAGTTGAAAATGGTTGCAACCGTCAATCGTTGACCACCTTATTAATTTAAATCGTGGGATAAAGGTCACCTAACCACAATTTAAATATAATGTTGGGTTCCAGATGTTAATATGGAAATGACCTTAAAAGGTATTAGTTATTAAAAATAGCAATATCGAAAATACTAAAATAGATCTTTGTTAAATTTTGTAGATGGCCACCAATAATGATAATCATGATAACTCATCAACGTCCACCTAATCTTTACGAGCGATTCCCCAAAAGGAGCGTCTAAATCATAACAATTTCATTGATTGGTATCGAAACTTGAGAATCGTTCTCAAGCAAGAGAGACGATCATATGTTTTAGACGACCCTATCCCCGATCAACCTACTGAGGATGATGAGGAGGCCTATAACAATTGGCTGAAATAGACTGAGGACTCCGTCCAAGTGTCTTGTCTCATGCTAGCGAGCATGACTCCGGATCTCCAAAAGGACTATGAACATCACGGAGCATATGACATGATAACCCAGCTGAAGGAAACGTTCCAACAGCAAGCAAGGGTTGAGCGCTTCGAAACGGTTCGAGCACTCCATGCATGTCTTATGGACGACAACCAATCGATTTCATCTTATGTACTTAAGTTGAAAAGCCACATTGACAACCTCGAAAGGCTTAATTGTCCCGTCTCGAAGGAATTGGCCATGGATTTGATCCTCAATGGCCTTACCAAGAAGTTTGAGACATTCGTGTTGAAATACAAGATGAATGCCTGGGACAAACGCATTGATGAGCTTCACTCAATGCTCAAAACGGCCGAGGCGGCCATGGGTAAAAGGGTTTTACCCGTTCTCACTATCAATGAAGGTGGGAACAAGAAAAGGCCTTACCCACACCCAAGGCAAAGGTTGCTAAGGGTAAGGGACCCGTTTGGGGAAAGGGGAAAGGGGTGGTAAGGGTGCCACCGAAACCACAAGAGAAGAAGCAAAAGGTTGCTACTAATGACCCATGCTTCAAGTGTGGAGAGATTGGACATTGGGCAAGGAATTGTCCTGTCCATCTCCAAGAGTTGAAAGCAAAGAGGGATGCCGGGTAGAGTTCAGGTACAATATACATGATTCATATTGATCTTAATGTAACATCTTCTAACACATGGGTATTGGATACCGTATGTGGAACTCATATTTTCAATTTGTTGCAGGGGTTCAAAAGAAGTAGGGACTTCAATCAAGGGGATGTTAGCCTCTTCGTGAGCAATGGCACTAAAGTAAAAGTTAAAGCTCGTGGGGACTACATCCTAAAACTTCCAAGTGGCTTAGATGTTATTTTGAAGAATGTTTTGTATGCTCCTAGTTTGACTAGGAACATTATTTCTGTATCCCAATTAAGACATTATGATTATGTATTATCTTTTGTTAAAAATGATATTCATGTTTCTTTAAATGATATGTTCTATTTTAAAGCTATTCCCATTAATGGTATTTATTAATTGGCTCATGAAAATACTTTAAATAGTTCATTTTACCAAACTAACACCAAGAAACTCAAGTTGGATTTGAGTGATACCTATCTTTGGCATTGTCATCTTGGTCATATAAACAAGAAACGTATACAAACACTTCAAAAGAATGATCTTTTAAAAACAAATAAATGTGATTCATTTGATGTATGTGAATCTTGTTTACAAGGAAAAATGACTAAGACACCCTTTAGTGGAACTAACGAAAGGGCAAAAGATTTATTAGGAATCATACATTTGGATGTATGTGGTCTTTTTAAGCCAATGGCTAGGAATGGTGAAAGATACTTCATTACCTTTACCGATTATTCTAGTCGCTATGGGTATGTGTACTTATTAAGGCACAAAGATGAAGCTTTTGAAACGTTCAAAATCTTCCAGAATGAAGTGGAAAATCAACTCAACAAGTCGATTAAAGTTCTCCGCACCGATAGAGGAGGTGAATACCTAAGTGATGATTTTCAAGATCATCTTAGGAGCTGTGGGATTGTCTCATAACTCACTCCACCTGGAACACCATAACATAATGGTGTGTCTGAGAGGAGGAATCGAACCTTATTAGATATGGTCCGATCAATGATGGCTAGAAGCATATTGCCTCTATCATTTTAGGGTTTCGCTTTGCTCTCCGCGGCTCGTATTCTAAATATGGCCCCAACCAAAAAGGTGGAAAGGACACCCTTTGAGCTCTAAACAGGATGTGGTGGCCTTATCAACTACAAAATCTGAATACGTCGCTACCTCACTGGCAGCTCAAGAAGCTGCATGGTTGAAGAAATTCGTTGCCAATCTAGGGGTTGTCCCTTCCATTTAGGACCCCCTAGAAATCTTTTGTGATAACGAGGGTGCGATTGCTCAAATCAAGGAACCTCGTGCTCATCAAAAGACTAGGCACATTGAGCGGAGATTCAACTACATACGTGATGAAGTTGAAAAAGGAAAGATATGTATTCGCAAAGTTCACACAGATCAAAACATTATGGATCCTCTTACGAAGCTCCTTGAAAAGGCAAAGCATGAAGGTCATACTTGTGCCATGGGACTTCGATATTCTAGTGATTGGATTTGATCTGTAAATTTTGTATTTGGATACATGGAACTCTTTATTATTTGAATAAAATTATTTGGTTATAATGTTTCAATTAATGTTCCAATTTAGCATGTTTAATCCATGAGTAAATTATTTACTCTAAATGCCCGTAGTCGTTCAGACTTGTGGGAGCAAGTGTGAGGGTAAGATTATTATGAACTTGGATTGGTTGATATTCATAAGGATGAATATAGAGCAATGGGTTGCTACCAAAGTTCATAGAGATTTGTGCGATGAAAATATTGGACTGACCTGCATCTCAAACATTACTACATTGAATCTTTTTGATTGATCATAAGTAATTTTGAGTAAAGGCGAACATCATTTGGTATCCTCTGACCTCAGATACATATTGGGTCTTGATATTTACCAAATATTATACTTTGGCTTAGTTCTTCGCTGTTCTGAAATATGGAAGTACATAAGTCTGAGTTCAGGTATGATATAAGGTAATTGTGAGAGACGTATGTAGTCAAGATAGGATTTGTCCCCCTTATTCGTTGAGAGTAAGATGTCTAAGGCCTGATAAAGTTAAATCAATGGAGAATGATCACTCTGTGTCTCTAGGATTTAACATGACATCTGCGACAAAGGGATAGATGATTGTTTCACCTAAAACATTTCAAGTATGGTACTTGAAGGAGATGATGTTATTGAATGGCACTTAGTGATACGTATTAAGGGTAGTAAACTGTTGTTAGGCGGTATTTACTGCTTCCATCAATCTTCTATGAATCTTATGCAAGTGTGAGATTGTTGGATCTTATATGCCCAAGACACATACAAGATTGATGTGGTTAGTACATAATAATCCAAGTCAGGTCATACCCAATAGCAAGCAAAACAAACACCAATAAATATTAGTTTGTTGATAAGATCAAACAAATAAATATTGACACCGATTTAGAAAATGGTTTTTCTAAAAACTTTGATTTTGTTTAAGAACAACATTATATGGATAATTTGTTCATGAGATATTATTTGTTTGTTATTTAAATTGGTTAAATAATAACAAATATATATATGTGTGTTGAAGTTATAAGATTAAAATTGGTTATAATTTTATAGACTATGGATTTATAAAGAGTGTAACTTAATAAAATTTGAATAAAAAAGGAATCTATGGACCCAATTTTGGCCGCCCAAAATGGGGCCTTGGGAACCCCCTTTATCTTGGCTTTTTCAAGATCATTTACACTCTTACACTCCACCATTATTCCACACACTTCTCTCTAGATATTTCATGCAAAAACTCTCTCAAGAAAGCTGAAAATTTTGTATTCAAGGTCTTACAAAGATGGAAATTTTCGGGTTTTGAAGATTCAAGAAAGTGAGTTCTTTGGTGTTGCATCCTAACTTGCAAGGTGCTTGTTCTAGCTTATGGGTATCTGAGGTCTTCTCCATTGAAGACTAGCCATTCAAAACACTCATCTTCTACATCCTAAACATCTAAAACAACTTCTCCAAGAAAGGTTGTTTTCTAGAAACCCCTATGGTTGTATTTTCGTTTTGATTGCTTGCCATTTCATATAAATAAAAGATCCTCATTCTTGGGTTTTGTTTATGTTTCAAAATGGTTAAAAATTTCAGATTATAAACCACATGTTAACCTTTATATTCGCTGCGTTTTCTATGTTTAAATGGTTAAACTTACTTGTTTTTACATGTGATAAAACCCATCACATTGTTTGAAGAAGAGGATTGGGCTGCAGCATCACGTTTGATCTTCCACTCCATCCTGTGGTTGATCAATGTTGATGAGCTAGAGCAGGCTTGAGCAGCCAGTTTGCTTCCAAGGCTTGTTTGTACTCGAAAGAAGCCATAACCACCTTTTCTTCCGAAGGAGTCTTCTTCTCGGAAGATGTTAAGGAAAGATTTTTATTTCTTTGTTTTACTTCCGAAGCTTCTTTGCCTTTGGAAGAACTTGCTTCCGAGGGCATTTTTACTAAGGAAGAAGACATAGAAATTTTCAACTTGTCTTCCGAAGCTGTTTTCCCTTCGGAAGAATTATCTTCCGAGAGTAGTTTGGCTTCAGAGACAAGTTTGCTTTTCCTTTTCACCTGAGCCATGTGGAATGGTCCAAATGTGAAGTCCTCCTTGGCTCCTTCCTTCTTGGTGTGAGATGCATAGTGAGTGCTTATAGGATTGTAGTAACAATATTTGGCCATATAATTTTGCAAGCCATAAAATATACAATCAACCTTATTTTTGTTGGGGATAGATGGTTGTTGTTTCTTGAACTTCACAGATTCAACACAACTTCTCAGAGTTAGGATTTCCTACTACCTGGAATCCTGATGAGATGAAAAAATCCTTTTGCTTAGGGTCTATTTTCAACTTTGACTCTGCCACTTTCTTAGCAGTTCTCCTAGTTGCCTTTGCTCTTCTTTTTCTTTCTTTGGTGGACAGGGGTAGAGTTTCAGCTGTGTGGGTCAGATTTTCTATCTTACCTTCTTAGTAGTGGTTGAACCATCCTTCAACTTAGAAGGCTAAGGGTCAGCAAATGGAACCTCTTGCTCTTCAGTACCACACCTTGGTTGTCTCACAGACACAAATGAGTGTGGTGGAGCAATTTCATTGGTTCCTAACGTTTTCTTGTTTTGGTAACAATCCTTAGAGTGGAAGGATGATGCAAGGATAGTTTTGAAATTATGCTCCTCTATGGCATACTTCTGTGCTTCAGCCTCAGCTGTTACTAGCTTAGCTTGAGGTTTAGTCAGTTTGGAAATTAGACCTTTGATCTGAGTCCTGTAGTTAGTGTGTTCATGTTTCAAAACGGAAACTGTTTTCTCTAACTCATTAATTTTCATTTTATAGTCAGATTCAGCCTTTTTTAAAATCAGATTTTAGGATATTTAAGGTCTTAATATCGGATCTAATTTCCTTGTTATAACCCTGATACATCTTAACCTTTGCAACACAGGCTGGAGTGCAAAGACGCTCATATACCTTTGCATCTTCAGTGCCAGCCATGAGTGCTTGGGCTTTATTATAGCTTTGGTTGTAGTAGGATGTTAAGTGGCCTGTAGGGCTCCAGGGTTGGATCTTGGAGTCTTGCATTCCATTGCAAAGTGTGAATCCAAGGATCTCAATTCACGAATTATCAGTATTAAAATAAAGACAAGTTAATGATCGCAGAATAATCATTAATTGTTGTTTAATTGTGTTAATTGTTAATTGAAGAACACAATCACAATGACACAGTAAATACGAACACAATAATTGATTCAAATGTATTTCATTAATATTGAGTAATGATTACAAAAGAATAATTATAAAAACTATGAACAGTGATATCTTCAATCGAATTGATGTTGTTGTTGATGTGACGGCGGCTAGGGTTGCACAATGATTTGATAGTCGACAGTCGTAATATTGCTAAATTGTGTTATTAAAGATGTGAAACCTAGGACTCATATTTATAAACATCTTTGAGTCAGTTAAGGAAACACCGGATCTCTTGGGATTTGAAATTGACGTTGACTTGTTGACTTGTTGAATTTTGACAATTTCATACAAGTGTATCCGTCTTTCATAGGAAACTTGTCTTCCGCAGGAGATCTTGTTCTTCCGTAGGAATCTTGTCTTCCGCATGAACTTCTGTTCTTCCGTAAGAAACTTGTCTTCCGTAGGAGTTCTTGTTCTTCCGTAGATGTTTCTTACACTTAGCCAATTGCAAGAATTCACCTACTATATTGTTTTGTCTGTCATCATACAAAAAGCAACACAGATTATATGGGTTAACCTATATACTGAATGCATATGCATATATATATACTAATAATCAGTTACAATCATTTATTACAAGAATTGATTAAAGTTCTAAGCCTATACAAATTGATTTAGACCTATTTTCTCTAGATCTAACAATACTCCCCCTTAGGCTTAGATACTTCTAATCATTCCTTCAAAACTAAAAGCTCCTTGACTCTGATAATTATTTTGTTATAAAAGTATGATACAGCAGACTTCTGATCATCATATTTGTAATTGATCTTCATCTTGCTCATCTTCATTAGAGTTTCATAGCTTAGTCCCAAAACATCTTCTTTTGTTGTGAGGGATTCCAGAACATTGTTGTTGTTGATTATTTCCAATTCATCTTGTTCTGAAATCCTCAGTTCTGAGACTTCTTCATAGTTTGTCCCCTTCAGCAATCCAGCATTATGTTTTCTCCTCTTGTAAGCTTTGGCATGGAGTTTGTTAATTACTTGCATTACATGCACAAACAAGAACAAATCATTCTGAGCTTCATTATCTGTTAGCTTTGGAAAGAACTTGTCAAGCAGGCATGATGTGTAGCTAGGATGTAGCAGTTTGATTTCCACAGGATCAAAGATCCTGATTCTATCAGTCTTCTTATTATCAGCATTCCTCAGCAGCACCATTTCCTTAGTCTGTTCAACATATCCTTATTTAATTATGGGATATGTGAATTGATTCCCTTCAATGGACTTGATGGCTGCTGTATTTCTGTTATTGTATCCAATCCTCTTCAAGAATTCATTATCTAGTGATTCTAAGGCATTGGACTTAAACCTTTTAATGCCTTTAATTCTCTTCCTGTGCTCATCATCTCCTCTCTTAGACTCAGCAAGCACATCATCTTTGAATTTGGTTTTCAGCTTACCCATAATAGTTGAGAAGTCTCTTCCTCTTGGGTGTATTGGGTAATTTGTAATGATGAGGCTTTGTAGGTCTTTCAGATCATTTTCAGGCAAGCACACCACTGACAATACATCATGGAAGTATTCAACTCTTCCTGATGTTCTCTTAATAATAGCACAATCCCAGTCTGGATCATATTTCTAGGCCATAATCATGTTCTCTTCAATAGAGCTGGGAGTTGTGAGGTGGTCTATCAGTTGTATCAAAGTTGACTTTTGTTCTGTTATTTCTCTGACAGTAGTTCCAATAGGCCACACTTTCCCTGGAATTAATTCTCTGGGCTCTCTGATCAGTTTATCCTTTGCTTTGTGTTGATATTTTCTTTCCACCACAACTGGTTCAGCAAACATTTTGTTATGATACTCAACAGCAGGATTAGGAGCTTCAGTTCTGAATCTGATTCCTATATCAAGCTCAACCTTCATTACATGCTGCATCATTCTTCAAAGCTCTCCAACTGACCTTCCCTTTAACTCATGTGGTTTGCAGTTGTGACCTTGTAACTAGCATGTCATGTTGTATTTGCTTAGCTTAGCTGTGTCATAATGGCGTAACTCTTTCTTTGTCTTTTGAATTGATTAAAAGGTGCTGAAAGCTTCATAGTCATAGTTTGGAATCATGAATCTTGCAAGCTCGAACTCTTTCAGTTGATTCTTTATCTCAGTCATGTTTAGCAATTCATAGTCATAGTTTGGAATCATGAATCCATGTATGACAATCAAGTTTGGGAAGTTGTTGTACCACCTCTTATTTCCAAGATAGTTGGAAGTAAGTGGGTTTTCAAGAAGAAAACCGATATGCATGGAAACTTGGATACTTATAAAGCTAGACTTGTAGCAAAGGGTTTCACTCAAACTCAAGGGGTTGATTATGATGAAACCTTCTCACCTGTTGCGATGCTAAAGTCTATAAGGATATTGTTTGCCATAGGTGCTCATTACGATTATGAGATTTGGCAAATGGATGTCAAAACCGCTTTCCTAAATGGATATCTTGAGGAAGATGTCTATATGGTTCAGCCTGAAGGTTTTGTCGATCCAAAACATCCTAATAAAGTATGCAAGTTAAAGAAATCAATCTATGGATTGAAACAAGCATCGAGAAGTTGGAATCACCGTTTTGATGAAGAAGTAAAGAAATTGGGCTTATTCAAAAACGCTGATGAGGCTTGAGTGTATAAGGAGGCTAGTGGGAGCATAATAACTTTCCTAGTATTGTATGTTGATGACATACTACTATTTGGAAATGAAATTCCAACCTTGGAAGGTGTAAAAACCTGGCTTGGAAGTTGTTTTTCGATTAAGGATCTTGGTGAATCCGCCTATATTCTGAGAATAAAGATCTATAGGGATAGATCAAGGCGGTTGATTGGTTTGAATCAAAGTGCATATATTGATAAGATCTTGAAAAGGGTTAAGACGGAGAACTCTAAGAAAGGTACCGTACCTATTCAAAGAGGAACGATATTGAGTACGACTCAATGTCCTAGCTCAAAGGATGAGCAAGATAAAATGAAGGCAATCCCATACGCATCTGCTATTGGATCCATCATGTATGCAATGATATGCACTCGACCGGACGTGTCATGCGCCTTAAGCATAACCAGCCGTTACCAGCAAAATTCTGGAAATAGTCATTGGATGTCTGTTAAGAACATACTTAAGTACCTAAGGAGGACAAGAGATATGTTCCTAATCTATGGATCTGGTGATGAGGAACTCGTTGTAAAAGGTTACACGGATGCGAGTTTCCAAACCGATCGTGATGATTCTCGGTCATAATCGGGATATATTTTCATTCTGAATAGAGGAGCAGTCTCTTGGAAGAGCTCCAAACAGGATGTGGTGGCTCTATCAACTACAGAATCAGAATACGTCGCCGCCTCATTGGCAGCTCAAGAAGCTGCATGGTTGAAGAAATTCATTGCCGATCAAGGGGTTGTCCCTTCCATTCAGGACCCCCTAGAGATCTTTTGTGATAACGAGGGTGCGATTGCTCAAATCAAGGAACCTCGTGCTCATCAAAAGACTAGGCACATTGAGCGGAGATTCAACTACATACGAGATGAAGTTGAAAAGGGAAAGATATGTATTCACAAAGTTCACGTGGATCTAAACATTGCGGATCCTCTCACGAAGCTCCTTGAAAAGGCAAAGCATGAAGGTCATACTTGTGCCATGGGACTTTGATATTCTAGTGATTGGATTTGATCTATATATTTTATATTTGGATATATGGAACTCTTTATTATTTGAATAAAATTATTTGGATATAATGTTTCAATTAATGTTCCAATTTAGCATGTGTTTTCCATGAGTAAATTGTTTAATCTAAGTGTCCGTAGTCATTCATACTTGTGGGAACAAGTGTGAGGGTAAGATTATTATGAACTTGGATTGGTTGATATTCATAAGGATGAATATAGAGCATTAAGTTGCTACCAAGGTTCATAGATATTTGTGGGATAAAAATATTGGACTAACCCGCATCTCAAATTTTACTACATGGAATCTTATTGATTGATCATAAGTAAATTTGAGTAAAGGCGAATATCATTTGGTATCCTCCGACTTGAGATACATATTGGGTTTTGATATGCACCAAGTATTATACCTTGAGCTAATTCTTCACTGTCCAGAAATAGTGGATAGTACACAGGAGTATGTTCAGGTATGACACGAGGTGTTTGTGAGAAACGTATGTAGTCAAGATGGGATTTGTTCCTCTTATTCGTTGAGAGCAAGATGTCTAAGGCCTGATTAAGTTAAATCAACAAGGAATGATCACTCTGTGTCCTTGGATTTAACAGGACATCTGTAACAAAATGATAGATGATTGATTCACCTAAATCATTTCAAGTAGGGTACTTGAATAGAATGATGTTATTGAATGTCCATAAGTCATGCGTATTAAGGGTAGTAAAACGTTGTTAGGCGGTATTTACTGCTTGCATCAATCTTCTATGAATCTTGGGCAAGTGGGAGATTGTAGGATTCTATATGCCCAAGACACATAGAATATTGATGTGGTTAGTACGTTATGATCCAAGTCGTGTTATACCCAATAACAAGCTTAGCAAACACCAATTAATATTTAATTGATGATATGATCATGCAATTAAATATTTACACCAAATTTAGAAAATGGGTTTTCTAAATAAGTTGCATATGAGATGGAACAAATTATTAGTACATTTTGTTCAATGATATTATTTGTAATGTTATTTAAGTGTGTTAAATAACATCACAAATTAATTATGGAGTGTATGGATGATACAATTAAAAGGTTAATTGCTTATCTAAGTACAAGACTAGTTACATATAATGTGTGATAAGTTTAAAGGGGGAAGACCCTTTCAAACTAAAAATTCGCCCCCCCCCCCTTTAATCTAATTGGCTCCTTAGCTTTCTTGAAAACACACATCCTTTACTAGTCTTGGACTCCACCATTTCACCACACACAACACATGCAACTTAGACCAAAAATTCTCTCTCTCTCTCTAAAACTTACGAAAAATAGCAGCATGTGGAGGAGTTTTTGAGTGGTTTTTGGTGTGCTCTACCTAGCAAGAGTGGTGTTTGCTTCAAGGGCTTGGGGTATACAAGCTTGAGGGTTCTTTCCTTGGAGCCTTGGCCAAGATTTTAAGCATCCAACACTATCTTTTTGGTCGATTTTGCTGCTGCTGAAAGGTAGTAATCACAGCTCAATGTAGCTATGATTTTATGTGCATTTACATGTGTTCATAGCTTGTTTATTCACATATTATGATCCTTTGTTATATGGGTTTGTTTTATACATATATAAGACACCTAAAAATATGATTTTTTAGTTTATAATCATGTTTCAAAACATATATATCCGCTGCGTTTTTCTGAAAGTTTAAATGGTTAAACTTAGTTTTATGTTCTAACAAACCTGACAATAATACCATTTTTATTATTTTATGTGACTTTTTATGACCTCTTAGATAGTTCAAGCTTTAACTTAGGAAAACTTAGTGTTCTGGGAAAGTCAATTAGTCAACCATGCAATTAAATTTTAATTAAAACAATTAACATGTGTATGAACACACAATTCTCGTCTTAATGCATGCATGTCCATGCATAATACTTAATCAACTAACTAAAACTTACCACCTAAAATACTACATTATACTACACACTACACTACATAATAACATTTACAATTAAAATTTTTAAAACAAACCCACTACAATCCAAAGGCTCGGCCGCCCCCTTGACCACCAATCCCCTCCCTTCTACACCACTACACACCACCTTTTCATCCCCCACTACCTATTCATGCAAGATTCACACCCACACACACTCTACCTTCATTCTACTCTTCGCTCTCTCGGTTCTCCATCAGAAAACAATCACCAAAACACCAAAATCCTCTCAACTTGCAGCTCACAATCGAAGAACAAGCATAAGCACCCATCGGCCAAGCTCAAAACCGCAAGGAAGTGAAGGTTTGTGAGCTTTTGGTGCTCCAATCTTGCAAGCTCATGGTTTTCCAGCACTTGTTCGATATTCTCCAGCTTTGTTCAAAGGTTTCCTGGCCATTCTTTTCTATCTACACTCTCCAAACCGTGAACAACACCAAGTGTAAGCTTCATGTCGCCCGAAATGGTCATTTCATGTGTTTTCTTCATTTTTCACTCAAAGATCTTACTATCCTTGTATCTAACAGACACTTGCTGCTACCTCCTTGCTCTTGAAGAGCTTTTCATGTTCTTGAAGGTATCACACTTGTTCTTTAAGTCATTCTATGGGTGTAACCGATTTACACCTAGAAAACCCTCTTTTTGTGTGTTATTACACCATCCATCTTGCACAACTTGTAACCTTCCGAAACTAAGCATGTAACCTGCTCAAAATCCATATTCGAACCTTCTAATAAACTGTTTTTAAAGTTACAAAAGGTTTGGGTATTGTATAACCTCAAGTTATAACGTTTTAACACATGTGTAATGGTCGAAAATGGTGTGATCGTTAAGCTTCCATCTTGTACATAATTTGGTTATTGAACCCGTGAATTAGGCATGTTATTTCAGTATCTTTTGGATGATATTGGGTGTATGATGATATGTTAATGGATGAAAATAATAAAGTCTTATACTTGTAAGCAATTTGGTCATATTCGGGGACCCGAAATGTGGTAAAATGACTTAAAAATAAGAACACATGGACTTAAATCTTTTTAAAGAGAATTACAGGCTCTAAAAGATATAATAAAGTGATTAAGACCGGATTTGTGTACTAAATGGACAAGAAACAATTTAAAAAGGAATTTTTAATTAAAAGCGGGCACTAACCGGGTAACGTTTGGAAGAAATTATAAGAAATTATGATATAGAAACCAAAAACCATAAAAATTAAGTTATTCCAGTAAGTTAGAAGCTATAAGATCTAAAGGTGTTAAAAAATTGGTCAAACTAGCTTTTAAACGGTTAAATTCGGGTAAAAACGCGTTTTAATAGGTTAAACGTAAAAACGAGGCTTTTAACTATAAGATGCTAAAATTTCATATTCAATAGATTAGAACTTTTAAAAACATCCTTAAAATAATATTTAAGGGTCTAGGACTCCAAACGTGGAAATCCATACTTAACCGTTAAAACCTTTCGGTTTTACCATAACCGGGAGGGTAAAACGTAGGAATATTAAACCCGGACATACATTCTGAAAATTTTGAGGTAAAATTAACTTAAATGAGTTACTTAACTTCAAAATCCTGATATTTGGTCATAAAATTCAATTAATGCTAGAAAACAAACTTTGGGGTAGAAATTGTCAGTTTTGAAACTTGAGGGACTAAATTATAAAATTCTACCAAACTCCATAACTGACTCGTGTGAAGCTACTACTAACTTGAACAACTCTATTTCACTTGTATCATTAACTAATGGTTTAGAAATCCTTATTTACATAAGAAACCACAACTTTCCATAAAAGGAAACTTTTTATTCAAACCTTAACGAATTAACGCCGAATCTGACAACCAACTCCTTGGCACACCTAGTACACCTTAAATAAGTTTAGTACCAATAGCTTACCACTTAATTTTGATGCTAGGGTGCTAGGCTTGAGACTTCCCTGGCACATGAAGAATCTTAGCTTGAACTTTAAGGTGAGTTCTAGTGAATCCCTTTTTACTTTTGTTTTTGGGATGAAGCATGCTCTGTTATTTTTGAACCATATCTGTGTTTTACTAATTGTTGTATGCGGGGTGTGAGATTACATGCTGATACTTATATCATGATCATTAATTCTCATGTGAACCGCTTGTTTTATATGGATAGATCTATTTGGGGAATCCCCTACACACAGTGGCTTCCATTAGGAAGGGTACCCCACTGAGATCCTGAGGGACCGTTTGTGGAATGTGACAGGTTTTTATAAGAAACTATGGTGAACCATCCGGCAGGTATGGTACACTGGTTTGGGGCTCTGTTCTTCCTTCGGGATTAACCGGTAAAACATAATTTTAGAAGAGGCTAGCCGGGACTGAGTGCAGGGTTGATTGTGATCCCCCACAATATTGAAACTATGATTTCTTTTAAATCTAATGAGGATTTTATTTAATCCTTTTGTTTTTAAACTTTAAGAACTTGAATTCACCAACTTTATAGTTGACACAAACTTTCTTTTCAGCATGTTTCAGGTAACTCGTGATGGATGTCTAGGTGTGTAGAAGGCCGTGACTTAGGTCCAAGACCCATGGCATTGGCTTATTCTGTTTTTATAACATATGGAAACAATTTACTTTTGTATTGATGAAAACACTTTGCAATGTTGACTTAAACACTTGTAACGGGGACTAGACCTGTGTCTAGTCCGGATTTTTCTATAATGATTTATGCCATGTGATATTCTCTCCTTTGAGCTCTCATGATGGTTTGTTTCCGCTGCCATATGTTATTGCTAGTCTGTGACGTCCCACCCTACCTGGGCCCGGGGTGTGACATTTTGTATTTTAGGTTTGAATCTGTCTTTACAATATGTGAGAAATGATAGTACATTAGCTTTGATTAGTTGCATACTTCACTTGCTAATAAAGTTTAAAGTGATTAGATTTGATATGTAGGTAAGGTCATGCAATTATACTAAAAAAGTAAATTCTTATGATAAAACTAAATCAACTTTGCTTGTATGTGTGTTCATCTTAGTACTAACGAGTAGTATTAGCTTATCGGATTGATTGCGTGTAAAGCTACAAAACTCACACCTGGTGGTGATATGTTTAACCATGAGATCTATTACAAGCATGTGCTCACTTCTCTGTTATGAGTCTTCATAGACCTGAATTGCTGAGATATCCTTTGTTATAAGTGATTACAGACCTGCAAATTCTCATTTGATGTAAAAAGATACGAATATGCACAACCTATTCAAATGGATGGTTAGAGATTATCAAATGCTTATCCATGATAATTCTTATCTAAATTATAACATAAACTCTGATTATGACTATATGTCAGGTTACTAAGTTCAGAACATGTTCTTTCTTGCATACCTTGATGATAGTTGATCTCTCTAAGTCTATGTATGGGTCACATAATGTCATATCTAATTCAACCCTAATCAATCCAAGAATTGAATAAAGTAAGTGTGCTGATTCTTTTACCAAAAACACTCACTATCTGTCCTTAGATCTTGTGTCTCCTTTGCTGCAGATATGCTGACCTAGAGCATACTTGATCAGGAATTAATCATTGTCTATGACTATTCATAATTTGTTTTTTTATTTGCTGATCTTAACTAATATGATCTCACTGCAGACATTGATTCAAGTGTAAATATTCGATTTTTATTCTGCTTTAATTTTGATTTTTTGCATGTTTTCTATGTGTGCATGCATATTAACAATGATTAGTGTGATCTTCATGTTAAAACTCAAGAAACTTATAAGTTTTATCAAACTAAAAGTTTAGGGGGAGTAAAAAGTAAGAGTGTCTAAGAGAAAATAACTTAAATTTAAAAATATGATGAATCAAAATTCAACGATGGAAGGATGAGGCTAAAAAGTTCAAGCATGTGTGTGTTTGTCATAATGTGGAAAAGCTTATTGCAACATTTTAATATGAGATTATTTGTTAAACCTAGACACTAAAATGACAGGAAATTGTTTTTGAAAATTTAAATCAAGAATAAAAGTTTTAAATGTCAAAAGTTCAAAATTGAGGGTCAATTATATAAATTTTGGGTGAAAGCCAAAATTTGACAAAATGCTTAAAAATTACTATATGAACAGTGCTAATGTGTTTAAACAGTGTTCAGGTGGAAGACTTGAAAATTACAAGTGTTAGACTCATGAAAGACATCTCATGTGCCTAAACAGTGTTCAAAAGTCCAATTAGGAGCATGATGATTTTTAGAAATTTTACAATTGTTTGGGGTGTTTCAGACAACCTCATACGCCTAAACAGTTGTCATAAGTCTGAAAATTTGGTTAAGTGTTTGGCGTTTCATACACTCATGCGCCTACACAGTACCAGATGTTCAAGTAGTGGGTGTTTCAAGTAAAAAATACCAAGTCTTGGGCATTTTAGCTAGACTCATACGCATGAATAGTGCAATAGCGCCTAAACAGTGCTTATGCGTTTGAACAGTACTCATGCACCTAACCAAATACGTATAAATAGTGCTCATGGGCCTAAATACTTAAGTGTAAAATTCAAACTCATGCGCACAAACAGTGCTGATACGTCTAAAAATTTAACTTAGTATAAATACAACACTTTGTGTTTTTCAGTCATTCATTCCCCTACAAATCCCCTGAACTTCACTCTCGACTCTCGAATACCATCATTTCGCATATTCTGAGTGTTTGTGTTCTAAACTTGCGATCGATATTTTTTTTTCAGATTATAAACGTAATTTCATGAACAAATCTATACAATTTCAAGATTCTGATTCGAATTTGATTGGGCGTTCCATCGCTATTCGGGCGTATGAACCCTAGTCGACTGATAGTTTGAAATTTGTGAATTAAATGATCATATAGAACATAAATTGATGATAGATTGTTGATATAAACTTGATTTCGAGCATATGGATACGTTAACAACTGAATTTCATCAACTTTGATCTTGATGATTAACATTCATGGTCGAAGGGATGAAGATGAACATTCACGGTCCAAGGGATGAAGATGAACAGTCAAAAAATTTATGAATTTTTAATTAAAATGAAAAATTCATAAAAAATCATTTTAATATGTTTTTGATAAAAATTTAAGGAATTAATGTGTTTTCAATCATATATACAATAACTTGAATGTATTGTGTTCTTGAACATAATACATAAATACTTTGGAAATTTTCTAAGTACAAGTTAGATTAAAAAAAATTTAAAACATAATTTTTTTTTAAATTTCAATCAACATCTATTGATTTCAAAGTGATAAAATCCAATAACTAAAGTTCTTGTTTCAGTTTTGTAGATGGATGAGATAAGGTTTGAGCCTAAGCATAATGTATTAGCATTGCTAAATGAAGATGTGCAAGATGCTGTGAGTTTTGAGGAGATGATAAGGTTCTTGCTAAGAACCAAGTATGTGTATGTCATGTGTTACCAACTAGTCATTTATGAAGGAAGGAAAGTTTTGAGAGGATTCATCACTAATGATAGAATGATAGAAGTATCTGAAGATTCTATCAGAGTTGCATTAAGATTGGGACAAAATGACCCTGAAGACTTATCAGAACTTACATTCAATGAATGTAGAGAAATATTCATGGCGATGGGTCACCCATATCATTTTCCAAAGAAAAAATTCTTCAGAGCTAGAGTCTACAATCACTGGAAGTAACCGTGTTATATATTCCAACACCGCGTGTCTAAGAGGAGTATGGGGTGGAACTCTTTTCCTGTAGACATAGCATCACCTATTGCAACTAACAGAAGATTTAACATGGCCAGATGGATTCTAAATGGTTTTATCTTTAACTAGGAGAAAGGGATCAGGAACAAATACCTGATGTACCCAAGATTCTTACAGATGATTATCAGTGAAGAACACCTGATTTCAATGTTTATGGTATTGGTGGAGAATTATTAATTCATGAGCATACGACTGAGATATCCTACAAAAGGTTGGCCATGATTATAGGTGCACAATATGTACCTATGTTTGATTATATGAGGACTATTGCTAGAGATTGAGTAGATATTACTATAGATCATTTTAATTTGATTGAGGGTGAACTAATAGATCCTAATGATCTTATTGAAGAAATCCCTCAAGAACATTCTGATGACGATAAAGATAAAGGAGATGATAATGAGAATGAAGATGATGATGACCATGATGGTGATGATAATGTAGCTGAGGCTCATCAAGCAGAGAGTAGTGAGAAAACTATCTTTGATCATGCTACTGAGGAAAGGAATGATGTGCATGATGAACACTACTGCTGGTAATGATCATGATGAAGGAGTTAATGAAGAAACTTATGCTGATAATGTGATAGATTCTAATGTAAATAAAGAACATGAGCAACAACAAGATTTTGGGTTTGATTACCTTGATGCAATGATGTCACAGCCTATCATTCAAATTTGATTACATTGATGAAATGATGTCAGAGCCTATCTTTCAAAGCTCTACACCTATTGTTCACTATCGAGTTCAAACATTTCAATAAGTATTTGTATCTGAAGAAACTCATACTCAAACAACATAAAATGTGTTTGTACAAACAGAAGAAGTTCATGATGTGGATATGATTGAAACTTTGAAAGAAGCTAACAAGGCATAAGAAGAGATCATTAAGGAGTTAAAAGATGAAAATGAGAAGTTGAAAGGGGTAGTTCAAAAGAAGGAGAAAGAAATTGATGATCTTGTGAAAGATAAAGAAGAGAATGTGAAAACCTTTGAAGTCATGATGAGAGACTATGATATGATGGAAGAAAAGTTCAATAAGTTGAAAGAAGAAAATGAACTTTTGAAACAAGAATTAGAAATAATGAAGGAAAGTAAAAAGTCTGTATCTCCAGAAATTATGATTATTTCTAAAGTAAATCCAATTGATGTTGAGAACATATATGTAGTTGATAAAGGTAAAAGGAATATTGATGACATAGATGTTTTAGTTTTACCTAAATCATCAGCAAAAGTTCCAAAGACTGCTGATTAACCTACAAGTTAAGAACAAGAAGAATCGAATATTCAAGAGAAAATAGGAGCTCTTGATGATTTGGAAGATGAATTTGGTGATGATTGGTATGATGAGGTTCTAGAAGATGAAGATATAGTTGAAACTATTTTTGAACCTAATTTCTCACCAATTAAGACAAAGCAAGATCATGTACCTACAGATTTTGAAGATAGGTATAATTATTTGGTGAAAATGAAATATAATAGAGTGTTTCTTGATGGCTTGACTGACTCACAAATCATTGAAGAATATGAGAAGTGCATCACTGCTGAGTCTGTTGCACCTATTGATCCAAACGAGATAATTGTTGAACACAAAGAATGAAATCCTTTGTAAGAAAGTATTAATGTAGAGGAACTTCCAACTTTAGAGTTACACCATCTAGATCCTGATGACAGGAATCTTACTTCTTTAAGAACATGTTACAAGCACGTAATTATCCAAGGAAGAAGCTTAATAGATTGCAATTAGAATTCTTAAGGAATTTGGTGACAAGCTTTCAAGAAACAGAGAAGCAAATAATCAAGATGATTGTGCTTGACATGGACAAGCCAAAATACTTGGAGATTATAAAGAGAACGAGGATTTTAGAACCTCAAGAGATCAAATGAATGGCAACGAATAGCAGTGTGTATGAAAGAAGAAAGCAGCTAATGAAAATGTTTCTAGAAACATAGAAACAAGCATATAAAGTATCCATAGAATAGAAGCAATTATGGAATAATGCCCGATTAGAAGGAGACTTGGTTTGAAATTTGTTACAAAAAGGACAATCAATTTTCAAGTTGCTTAATGCAATGATTGCTCCTGATACTACCAATGATGTAGAGATAGTTGCTTGAAAATACGATGAAGTATTTGATGCTTTCTTGATAAAAAGAGTTGATACCATTTGTGATGTTTATCATTTTTTCACAAGCATTATAAAGCTGCATGTTCAAGATTTAACGGAGTTGAACAAACTACCTTTAATAAACCCAATGAAAGCTAAGCGAGGTGAAACCTTTGTGTAATTGTTAAAAAGAGGTATAACCAGAGCAGGTGCATTTTTGCAAACCAGGTGTGATTAAGAAGATAAAGAATAGTGTTATTCTTTAAAGAGCAAAAGATGAGACGGTGACAAGTCTGGTGAACAAGAAAAATTCTTGAGTGAAGTTAGCGATCAATACTTTGAGAAACTAACTACTCCTAGATTAAGAGTGATTGATGGAACTCAAAAGTCAAAACAAATTTTGAGATGGTTTTACAATGCCGATATGTTTGAGTTGAAGTTAGTTCGAGATCTAGGTAACTGGGATCGTGACATGATTTCGTTTGGAGTTTCGAATTAAAGCTCTTATATCCTAGTTACATCTCCATTTTGTCAATCCTGAAGTTTGAAATAGTAGTACCAGAAGTGGCAGAGAATGATAAAAAAAGTATTTCTTGTCCATTATCAAAGTGATTAATGCAGCAATGGAAAGAACTTCATTAAGAAAAGCCTTAGCTTATGCAAACATAGTGAAGAAGGATATCAAAGCAATAGAATTCATAAGAATATCAAGTAAAGGGGTGTTGGAAGTCTACTCAAAAGAGCATCCAAAACCATTTGAATTATATGCTAACATTGATATCATAGGTTTGTCTAAAGAAGCATTGGGGTGATGAACATGATGGAGATTAGGACAAATGAATCTAAACCTGAACAAGGTATTTTGGCAAGAAAGTTCAAGTCTGCCATTGCAAAAGCCTTAACAGAACAAGAGATGTACAAGGAAATGCTAATGTTCAAAATCAAAGAATAGCCTGAAAATTTATTTGATATTTGAAGACAAAAGAGAAAAGAAAAAGAAAAGATTGAGGATTATAGAATTTTGAAGACAAAGTATAGAAGATTGAAGATTTTAAAGACCGAAAACAATGTCAATCTTAGGGGGAGTATCTCTTAAAGATTAACATTTAGTCTTTAGTAGTTTTTTGTATAGTTTTGTGATAGTTTAGGGACTGTTTATGTAAAAAGATGTTCCTTATTTTATTGATAGTATAAATAGCTTAGATATGTTTTGTGTAGGTAGACTAGACACAAGTGTCAGTTGAACGAACTTGTGTCTTTGCTTACTATCAATGAGCTACTATGAATTTTTCTAGTTTGTTTGCTTTGATTGATTACTTGTGTATGTTTTGACTGAATTGCATTACAATATCATCATAGATCAATCTATTTTGATCCTATCACCCAGTTCATACAGATGATAGTCTGTGCTGCCCATCCTGAGCTAGCAGTGTCCGATTCATCCACATATGTTGTTATGGTGATGAAGAAGGACATATTCACTTACCTTTTGGGAGCTCGAGAGAACGCTTGGGATGGTTCACACTTTGCCAAGCTTGGAAGATTTTCTAGTTGACTTCCAAGCTGAGGCACGTACCCAAGAGACTGAGACTACTCATGTTCATAGAGATGCTACATCTGGTACATCCACGTCTACTACTCAGGCTGGAGATGCGGAGACTGTCGGTCCATCCACAAGCATTGATCAAGAAGCACTTGAGAGTTCTCAAGGTGCTGAATGCTTGGATATGGATGAGGTGAACACGTGGTTCACTAGCAATGGTAGTGAGTTGGACGATGATCAAATGAGGAAGGTTCCTTATGTTCTACAAGAGCGTCCTAGAGTGCGTGAAACACCAGCCAAACGCACTGCTCAGGAACGTGATGCTGACTTTGTTCCTGAAGAGACACCAGTCACTACACATGGTAGGAGGAAGAGGATGGCTAGGAGGGACAGTGAGAATCCATGTGGTAGGGGTAGAGGATGAGGCATGTTGAGGAAACGTCGAAACCCAATGACCACCGTGTCAACTGAGGATGTTCTAGTACTAGACATACCAGTTACAATTAGTAAGGCTACACCAGTTACAGTTTGTGAGGCTACACCTAATGGACACCTCCTAGGGTGCCCACACATGATGATCGTTTTAGAGATGCTGATTATCACAACACTACTCCTAAGCCCAGACCTTATACTGAGTCCTCTATTTTATCACCCACGAGGGTTACTCTGGAGAAAAGAGTTAGTGTGTTGGAGAAATAGGTGATGGATAAAACCTAGATTATAGATGACTTATACAGGAGTATGATTGAGAAGGATGAGAGGATTAAAAGTTTTGAGAGCCAACAATAGTTCTTATACAGTTATGCACGGATCATGAATCAGAAAATCAGAGATCTCACCTCATGTGTGTTTCCATCTTTCACACAACATACCACTAAGGTTGGAGAATCTAGTGGACAACAAGATGTTGGTCCTGATCATGATGTTGAGATGTTATAGATCCAAAGCATGTTGTTGAGCCGGTTATAGTTGCAGCGCATGTTGATGAGCCTATGTTTGATACAGAGCATGTTGTAGATCTTGTTGATGCTGAAAGGACTATAGACACTGCTACTACTGATCAAGAGCCTATATTAGATGACCCTATTCAGGCTAGCGAGGATCAAACTGTACCATTTACTGGAGAGGCTTTGTAGAGCTCGAGCACATGATGCCTATTCCAGATCCAGTTAGAGATGATAAGGATCTAGATCATATTGACTTTGATTTTGATGATGATGATGGTTATGAGGATGATGATGATGAGGATGGTGATGATGATGGTGATGAGGGAGATGATGGTAATGGTGATGATAAGAAGGGGGATGATGATGATCAAAGCAGTGACACGGGTGCTCCTACTGGTACTACGGGATCATCAGGGTCTACTAATGTCTCCGAACCAGTCCTGATGATACAGCAGACTACACACCCTTGGATCCTGCTACTGATGAAGCTTATATGAGGGAATTTTATTCTTTACGGCATAAATTGATTGCTGAGGACTAAGATAAGGGTTTGTCTTCGTTTGAGGATTTAAAGAGATTGTTATAGATTACACTAATGTATTCGGGAACAGTCACAAAGACTTGTTTTTTGATATTTTGATTGAAGAGGGAGAGATAGTAGGGGAGTCAAGTGCTGAACCGACTAACAAGACAACAGACAAGACTGGTCAAAGTGCTGTACGTCAGGTTGGAAATCTGACTATTTCTGCTCCGCCATCGCCATCTTATATACACACGCTGAGACATTCCAAACCTTTCACAAGGTAAATAAACTCTAAACCTACGATTAGTTGGCCGTATGATGCAAAGAAGAAGTTGTATGTGGTGAAGAGAAGGGCAGGAGCAATTGAGTACTATCAGGGTGAACACGACTTCCATACGCTCAGAGCATCTGATTTATATGCTATGGGTCATGTTTCGTTCGTTAATCCAAGCAATTATGGAAAGGTTAGTTGGATTAGGAACCCCATTTACAGACACTGTAAATCCAACTTCAAGGACTTCAAAACAGCCAAATTGAAAGTCATTGAAGAAGAGACCCGTATAGATCCGAATAAGAACAAGCCGATGAAGATCAAGGTTTTCAAGGATCTGAGATATGTGAGGAAGATGCCGATCAGGGTTTGATGAGGCTACATGCTTGCCCTATTAATTTGATGAATCTGTTCATCTATTAGAAGCATAGTTTGGTTGGTTGATCATGAAGGCACTGGACAACAAGATGTATGCTTATAGGGGCAGTTACAAGATTTTAGATGTGGACTTCTAGACAGCATTGATTTACCGAGCCTTGGGAGAGATTATAGGGGTTGAAACTAGAGGCTCGGGAAATCAAATCAAGACAAAGATAAAGATCCAAGTCGCGCAAAAAGTAAAGTTACCGCGCGAAAACTAGCTTCTCACCTGACAACTACTTGTCACGCGAGAAATAGTACTCGCGCGAGAACTCTAGTTATTAGTATATATAGAGTTTGTGTTTTGTAATTGGTAAAATTTTGTCATATTTCCCGATTTCAATTTTCTTGTAACACTTATCAAATTAGAGATCAATACAAATCAAAGTTATTTACATTGTGAGTGTTTGTTCTTCAATTGTTTCAATCTAACCGTGATGTCTACATTCCGCATATTCGTTACAAGATCGATCATTGTAATGTGCTGATCCATATAGCAGTCAACACTGTCTCTTATGTGCAGGATAGAGTTTTAGTAGTTAAGACTCATGGTAAGATTCCTTATGAACTGTGGCATAAAAGAAAACCTTTCATTAGTTTTGTTAGGTCATTTGGACGTCCCTGCACTATCTTGAATACCAAAGGTCAAGTAGCCAAGTTTGTTGAGAAATTAGATGATGGACACTTCATTGGATACTCTTCCCCGTCTAAGGCTTATAGAGATACAAGCTCAGAACTAGAGTAGTTGAAGAATCAGCCAATGTGATCTTCAATGAGCACACACCCTGTGTGAATGGTTTTGGTCCTGATTGGCTATTTGACCTTGATTTAGTTACCAACTGTTTTAACAAATCTTATGAAGATGTTTCAGGATCTATAGGTAACACATCAATAGAAGATCCTGACCTAATATTTGAGCTGAGAAGACAAAGTAAGACTACAACTTCAGCTCCAGTGGTAACTAACCCTGCAAATGAAGTTGCTATTAGCACAACAATGACAAGTCAAGTTGATACATCTGAGGTGCCTGAAAATTCTAGCTTAGGGGCACAAAATACAAATGAAGGGACTTCAAACGTAGGAGGAAATGGTGGTGGTGATAGTGATCAAGAATTTCTTAATGTCGATAACCACTCCATTAAAGACAACATCAATGATGTCACACAGTCATTGGATCAAGTCTCTCTTGATAAGTGTGCTGATGTGGTAGGAGAAAATTCATTACCTGATATTAGGTTTGCTACATCCGTATGTGCAAGATATCAAGCCAACCCCAAGATGTCACACCTGGTTGCTATCAAGAGAATTCTTAGATATCTCGAAGGTGCCCCTAAGCTAGGCCTTTGGTTTCCAAAGAATTCTGACTTTAATCTGTATGCTTATATAGATAGTGACTATGGTGGCTGCAACATGAATGCAAAGTCCACATCTAGGGGATGTCAATTCCTTGGTGGAAGGATAGTCTCATGGCAATGCAAGAAACAATCCTGTGTATCTGCATTAACTGCTGAGACTGAATATAATGTTGTTGCAAGCTGCTGTGCTCAAGTGCTTTGGATTTAGAATCAGATGCTAGACTATGAAACAACTTCAAAGAGACTCCCATCCACATAGACAACAACAGTTCTATCTCTATCATAGAGAATCCTATGCATCACTCAAGGACAAAGCACATCAACTTCACGTATCATCCAATTAGAGATAATCATAAAAAAAGATTGATAAAACTAGTCAAGGTTAACACAAATGAACAATATGCTGATCTGTTCACAAAGAATTTTGATGAATAGAGATTTAAATATCTTATATTAGTTATTGGGATGATTAACCTCGAATAGATTTTCTTAAAACTTAATCAATATTATTTCTAATAGAAATTGTGTGTCCTAAGTTGTCTTAATTATCATCTACATAAGCCCAGTATATCTTGGGAGAAAATCTTTTTCAAATGATATTTCTTAGAATTTTGAAAAATCTTAGGTGTATTTTCTTTTGGAAGACATTAACATTGCATTCGGAATAATTTTAAGTCTTCAAATCAGATAACTACTTATAGGACATTTACCTTTAGAAGAAATGCTTTTATTTCTTTCGAAGTCATAATATGCTTCTGAATACTTATACGTATTTGAAGAACAAATTTCTTCCGAAAGCATTTATGTCTTGGAAGATTTATTCTCTTTAAAACTAAAACTTTCAAGTTCGAATATCTTCCAAAACCATATACTCTTCAAAAGAGAAAATAGTTCAAGTAATTTTCTTTAGAAACCATTTCTCATTAAGCTATGGAATATCTTCTAAAGTTAAAATTTGGCTTCAGAAGTTTTTCAGAATGCTTTCGAGGATAAACTACCTTCAGAAGAGTTTTGACTTTCAAGAAAACTACCGTTTTGGGCACTTTTACAGAGGTGGGACCGACATTCGGTTTTCAAAGTTTATTCATTCACATTAACTTTGTCTCACATCCATTTCATATAAATATACCCAATGCTTCACCCCTCTTTGTCTATCTTCTTCATCTGCAAAATTCTCTAAACCTAAATTCACCTTCACAACCTTTGTTCTTGCCTTCCTTCACCTCAAAGCTACCTTAAATGGCCAACCTTGAGCATAGAAACAAACCAGATTTTTCCATGCATCTTCACACATAACACAATCAGGTTGCTCTACAGAACTCTGAGAATGATCCAAGTTTCTTATAGGTTTGCCCTTTTTTTTCTCTATCCAACTACTTAACCTCCCTCACCATTGATCCCCCACTCTATGAGGATCAACTTTTGGAATTTTAGTGAACCTACCAAGAGGTCACCATTGATGGGGAGAATGCGTTGTCTGCCATAGTGTAAGAGAGGACATTATTCATCACTCTAGCCTCCATCAACTCACACATATAGGTGGATGATGAAGTAGGTGAATTGTCCTTTCCAAAATATGTTGTAAACCACTCCTTTGAGCAGATGGGCTATGAAGGTGACTTGTCAGTAAGAACCTTCAAGAAAGGGAAGGTTTCCTTTTAATGGAAGTCCCTCCTCAATGTTATTATCGATAGCTTGTCTAACAAACATGGAGGATGGGATCAAATTCTAGAGGACCTCTCCTTCATAGTTCATAGAATGGTTCATGGAGTCAAGTTTAGGTATTCTCAATTTGTATACACTAATTTGCTTGCAAACATGGACTCCTTAGAATATTATATGTTTCCAAGATATGTCCAGCACATTCTCAACTGTGAACTGGGCCCACGGTTGAAGGGAACATGTAATATTGTAAAATTAGGATAGATGAAGCCCGACATCTTCACGACTATGAGAAAGCCTACCGTGGACTTCTCAGGGGTAGAAACAGCCCTGGTCCTAAAAATGTGTGATCTCAATGCTCAAGGTGACAACCTAGCAGCACCAGCTGGTGTTGAACCCACACCTTCCACTTCAAGACCACCTACATAACAAAAAATAATCCTCCCCTACTAAAGAAAGTCCAAACGAACCTCTGTACATGTTCTTCAACCTTTGAAGGCCCCCATATCACCACGCATACAGGAAGACGTGGACACTGGAGCTCCCACTTCTCCTGAGGAGCAAACCGCTCCCATCTCACCAATAATCAATCATGAGGTTTCTCATGCTCAGACTGATAAGCTCATAACCCAAGAAGCCTTGAGCCTACACTCTATGTGTCAACACTCTAGTGAACAACCTTTAGGGGAATGTTACCATCCCCAGCCTTTAGATTTAAACCAACTAGTACCCAGCCTAGACTTCTATGATGATGAAGATATAGCACTTAGTGAGTACCATGAGTCTCTTTTCCCTACTCAAAGAGATATGAGTACTCCTGTGTCCCCTATATCTAGCCCACATCATCCACCCCCCATTGAGGTGGATCTTCCTGTACCTATTCTGGAGATCCATATGGAAGAGCCTCTTACTTTTACAAGTGATTCCATAATTAAGACCCTAACCATGACAACCCAACCTATTAACATTCCAACTAAAGCTGTCAGTGTGCAGGGAAAATCCAGCAGCCAAGAACAACAAGCTGGTGATGAGGTATAAGACTTAGGTCCAATTATCTCATCCCCCAGTGATTCTTCTACTGAAGATGAAGGGAATCTTAGACTAAAGGTGCAAAAATTGTCTAAAACATGAATTTATTTAGTCTCCAAGTTCAGTCACTTGGAATCTCAAGTGGATACCTTGCAAAGAAGGGACATGATTAGCAATTTAAGGTTTATGATCTTAAGGAGCAACTAGCTAGGAGACCCTTCAGGAGGATTCAAGCAGGAATACAAGAACCTGAGGATGTAATAGACTTAACTTCCAACTCACCTAGGCAAATGGGTGATGCTACCAAAAATGGGTAGGAAGTTATTACAATCATAGAACTTGGGAGTCCTTCTCAGAGTATAGACACCGAGGATTCACCACCCTCACTTGAGTTTGTCCAAACTCAGCAACCTCCTCAGTTCACATTGATGTGGACTCATTCATATAGAGTTTATTTAAGGAGGGTATACCAAGGGCAATGTGACTGGACTTTTTGAGAATGATATTCTCTGTTGATGTGAATTAACAAGGATCGAATATGAAGATTGAGTCAATGATTGAAAGGCGGAATCAAGCAATCAGTGAACATAGAACTCTTGATATACTCATAAATGCACTCTTGTATTAATTAGATGAACTGTTACAGAGTAAATGCTAGGGTTTAGCAAGCTACAGTAACAAGACAGCTAACATGGGAGATAAACAAAGTATATTTTGATTGTCTATTCTCAAAAGTTATGTAAACAGTCACACACAAAAAGTAACACTCACATACGAGGTTTCTATTCTATTTATAGGCTGACTTACAGCTTGTACAAAATGAGTAAACTACCCTTAGTCTAAGTCTTCACCAGCATTTGTTCTTTGTCATCCGCATTAACTAATGCGGATGAGTAATTCTTCATCAGCATTGGTATTCCATTAGCCGCATTAGTGTTTGGTCATAAGCATTAGTTAATGCGGATGAGCAAACACTTGGCCGCGTTTGTTGCTGCTCATCCGTATTAGTTCATGCGGATGAACAAATGCCTTGTCTGCATTTCATCGGCTGTCTGCATTAGTTAATGCGGATGAACAAATACTTGTCAGCATTTGTTCTTGGTCATCCGTATTAACAAATGCGGATAGCCGACACTTGTAATTTTCTTCTTATGCAGGATCTTCTTATATGCATTTCTTCTTGGACTTGGGGAGAAACCAGCAGAACAACCATCCACCTCTTGAATTGGCATGTATTATCCTTTCAGGGTCTAACAATACTCCCCCAAAGGATTATATAGCCTAAGTACTTCAAGGGTTTGAGGGTGGATCAGGTTGTGAAGATTCTGCTGGGTCTTGTGCAGTAGGAGGAGATGACACAAGAGCTGGGTCTGTGTAAGAAGGATCCAGTATGGCCTTGATCATGTTAGAGAACTGTCTTGCATCATCTAGCTTCTCTCTGCTTAGTAAATGGATCTTCATTTGTCTCATAGTATGGATGGCTTCAATGGGCAGCTTCTTCAATGAGACAGGCTCCCAAAATGATACAGTTGACAGCCCATCTCTGTGAATCAGTAAAGATCCATCATCATCAACCTCCAATTTCACAATGTTTCCAAACTGCAAAGGAGTCTTCTTCTTCCTCCTTTGCTCTCTCTTCTTGATAATTCTGTCATAGGCCATTTTCAGGAGTTTTATGCACTTTAGAAAGAAGTACATATCAGCTTCACCAAGCTTATTTCTGATCTCCCTGAAGTGCCTAGAGTGGATGTAGTGGATATAGGATTCATCTAACAGTCTTACCTCATATCCACTGAACAATCTAATCTCTACTCCTTCCATTCCACCACACTTCCTTTCAATCACCAACTCGTATGTTTTCTCATCATAATAAACATTAGAGATTGGTACAGAAGTATGAGTACCAGCAACCATCTTTCTCTTTAATGATTCAGTGGGTTTTACCTTATGTTCAGGGAATACCACCTCTTCTGCTGGTTTCCTTTGCTTCTTATCTAGGGGATTGACAAATGATCTATCATTTCCTAATCAGATAGACTTCAATTATTTGAAGTTGTCAGTTCTCTTGAACATCCTTAGAATGTCCTCAAACTCATATCCACTGAACATAGCCTTGTGATTAATCAGTCTTAAATTGGCTAGTTACTTCACATCATGGATCTCCAGAGATTTCACCAGAGCAGAGTACTCTGTGAAGAATTGGACTAATCCAGATAATCTCTTCACCATGAACATATTCCAATCACTGTCATACTTCCAGGCAATAATTTTCTGATCCGTCTTGCCAGGGAATCATGATCTCCCTGAGTGAGGCTCATATCTTGAGCTGAAACTGTTGTTCTTGGTTGGGTTCTGGTGATCTCCTCCTCCATCTTTTTCAATCTGTCTTTCTTTTCAAGTATCATCCTAAGGACAGCGGCCCTTAGGGAATTGGTTTTCATGTTCCCTAGTTTTCTTTTAGTGAATCCTTGAGCAGACAGGTAATCCTTCATCTCCTTATCTGTCATGTTGTATGGATCGGGATACGTGGGTTGTGGAGAAGTAGCAGGTTTGGCTTTTGTTGCCTTGACCTCAGAAGCTTTGGGAGATTGAGTTTTCTCATATTCAGTTTCAAAAGTTGGATCTAGCAGCTTGGTTAACTTTTCTTCTTCTGCTAGCATCCCTTCATATGTCATCCCAAAGACTTCATCAGGGTCATAACCATGGTCAATCAGAAATGTGGCCTTTTTCATCAAATCATCAGACTTTGCCTTTTCAGCTGTTTCAACGACAGAAGGTTCTTCATTCACAGGGATTTTACTGATCACTGGCTCATCAACCATTTATCCACCTGGAATTTCTCCATCTTCTAAGTCAATCACCTCAGCATTCTTTTTCAACAACGCCTCTGCTTGTTCATGTTCATCCAAGAATCCAGCAATGGCTGCTAGACTTCTTAGGTCATCTTTCTGCTTTTTCTTCACTGTTTCTTCCTCTTCAACTGGCCTTTTACCCTTAGCTTTTTCATCCAGGTACTTCTTCCTTCTGGTGTAAGTTAGCACTGAGGGATCAGAAGAAGATTCAACTTGTTCAGTTTCTTTGTAAAGAGATTCGGGTTTAGCTTGTTCCTGCTTATCTACAGCAGTAGCAGATTCTCTTTGCTGCTGTTCTTCATAGAGTTTTCTGATGAACTCTTTTTGTTCATCAGATAGTGACACAGCAGGATCCAGTTGCATACCTAATTCTTTTTCAATTGGCACTGGAGATTGAGGTATGACAAAAAAAGGCTCAATTCAGTCCTTTGGTTCACTATAAAGTCCCATAAATCCTCAACAATGACGAATTCTTCAGCAGAGAACATGTTTAGTTCTTCTATCATGTCACTGAACTCTGTTTCTTTAGCGTGGACTTCTTCAGGCTGATTTGAGTATACAATCATCTCCATGCTAGATGATGTATGCTTTGATCCACTAGGCTCTCCCTCTTTTTCAGCCTCAGTGAATCTCATCTTTTTGGCTGGTGGGGAATCATCACCACTGTCTCCAGATGACTCTTTGTCACTATCGTCTTTGTCATCATCTCTCTTTCTCTTTTCTTCTATCTTATCACCTTCATCTTCATTGTCTTTCTCGACCTCTTGCTTTAGTTTGACAAGCATTTCCATCTCAGAGACTCTCTTATTAAGAACTTCCACTTGCCTATCAATGTCACGGATAATACTAGACTGTTCTTCAATAACCTCTTCTTGATCTTCCATGACTATTGTTTGAATGTTCAAGGTGTCCACATGACCACTAATTTCTTCTCTTGAGTGTTGAAGAACAGCTTTCAACATCTCAATCTCTTTATCCTTCTCCTTCTTTTCACTCTTATGTTTTTCCTTCACATCCTTTAGTTCTTTCTCCTTCTCATTCAATTCCAACAACCTGTCTTGCAAGATAACTGATCTGTTTCTTTGCATCTTTTCAATCTTGGCAATTTTCTGAAGCAAGATAGAAATCATCTCATCCTTCTCGTTAGGCTTGGTCACTCCAGATTCAGCATAACTTTCTGAAGGAGCAGCCTCTGATACAACTTGCCTTACATGCATCCTGGTGGGATGATCCTCCTCATCAGATGATGATTTGGATTCCTCAGAAGAGCTGGCAGAGTCACCAAAACTCTTGAGGTTCAGCTGAGGGTGGTGATGGGATAGGTGTATGGTGAATGGGAGATTGGATAGGGTGATGGATTGGTGAGTGTATAGGAGAGATGTGGGGTGAGATGATGGGTTGTGGTTGTGAAGATGGAATTTGTGATCTGGGTGGTGATGGTAATAGTGAAGACATAAATGGTGAGACTATATCAGCTTCATGAACAGTAGGTCCAGTGTGAAGATCACCACCTACATCACCATATGGTGACACTGGCTTCTGTCTATCCTCAGAACTAGTAGCTTTCTCCTAAACATGTTGTTGACTAGGAGCAGCTTGTTCTTCTTCATGAGAAGGCTCATTAGCAGGAGCCTCTAGTTCTTGTACTCCTCCTTGATTGATCTGTTGCAACATCCATGGTAACAGAGGGAAGAATGTACCACTATAGAAATTCCTTGGATCTCTCTTTTTGATGTACTGGTAGGACTTAGCATTGTAATGAGGGATGTCCATCACTGGTCCTATAGGTGCAAGATCAGGGAAAGCTTCATTGATGAAGCACTGTATAAATCTGGGGTACATCAAGAACATATGCCTTCTACCCTCTTGGACATTTGAGACCAATCCATTAAAGATGTATGCAGACATGTTGAAAGGTTGATTAGTGCATGCAGCACATATAACTGAGGATGTAGTCACTGGAATATCATTCCATCCAGTCTTCCTCTTGGATAAGCAATGTTGGAAGAAATGAATCAGAAACCTCCATTGAAAATCTACCAATCCTTTCACTATTTGCTTTCCTTCATAACCACCTTCATAACCAATGTTGGCAAAGAAGGCCATAATCTCTTCATCCTCATGCTTTAAAGGAGTATCAGCATCATCTCCAAACTGTAGACACTGTCTCACAGTTTGCTCAGTGATAGCAAGAGTGTGTGTAACGTCCCATTTTAGGTAATTTTATAATTTGTGTTTTTAAATAAAATGAGTGTTAAATTAGAACTAACTGAGTTAAGTTAGTATTGTTAGTGTAAATAACTAAAAGTAACTAGAGGGACTACTTTTGCCAATTGAGAAAAATTAAATTTGTATATTAGTAAGGAGGTGTAGAACCTCCTGGACATTCTCACACACACACACGAAGGGAGGAGAACGGGAAGGAGGAAGGAGACCAAGAACCCTAGTCAAATTGAGTTGCGGTTGTGTTGAATTCAAACTTCTAATTGGAATTGAGTTACAAATCACCTAATTCCTGCATCTAACTCATAAGGTGAGTCTTAAATTGGATGTTTTCTTGCTAAGTAGTTAGTTCATGATTGGGGTGTTGAGGAGAAATTCATCTATGATCAAATTATAGGTGTTGAACTTAGAATAGTATGTATTAGGTGTTCTATGTATCATGTATGCCAATTTTGAAACTTGATGGTTTATAGCAAAGTAGTTGTATGAAATATGTTGGGTTATAAATCATGCCCATAAGGTGTTTGATGAAATGCCTCCAAGAAGTTCGAAATATGAAAGGAGGGGCAAAGTGGAAATAGAATGACCGGTGGGTCAATATAAAGTTAATTATGCTTAAAACTAGTCATAAATGGGTCATATGGATTGGTTTATACCATATGTATGTATGTGCTAAATTAATCCTAAACATATGTTTAGGTGAAGGCAGTATTAGCAAAGCGGTGAGCAAAGACAAAGGTTGAGTTGAAGCTTGCTTAAGGTAAGGACATTAACCTTATAACCATATATAGTCTTATCTTTATGATTTTATTATGTGTACTCTTGAGTAAAGGTGAGTTGTGAATAATGACCATAAGTAATGGTTATAGTAATAGTAAGTATACATGCTCGAGTGCATGAATTGGGTTGAAGCTTCATGCGCGTGTGCATGAAATAAATATACCGGTATAGTTCACAGGTGTGTGAACCAAACCTGGAGGGGTTATAAATATATTTAGTTATGGTGGTAACATTTAAATCACTAGTGAGTGATAAACTATATTTTGGCTACTGTGTGTAAGCCTAATTCACCAGTGGGTGATAAACGTGTTGTTGGCGACTGTGTGTATGTCAAACATAAAGATGTATAGCGAAGTGTATAGGTGTGTGATCCGAATCTAATATGCTAGTCCAAGTTAGTGAATGACTAGCTTGAAAGTGGAATTATGACCCATTTCTATTTAAATATGAAAGTGTGATTATAGAATGGGTGATAATGTGATAGTTGCAAGTAGTCGAAGCTAAGAGAGTTAAAGCTTCTAAATTGAGCAAATAGAGATGTTGAAATGGACCCGGAATCATTGAAAAGTCGAAACAAACGAAACGGGTCAAAATGTTGAGAAGAACAAAATAACTGGGTCTACCGTAAATTACGGTAGGCACCGTAATTTACGGTAGCCTGGAAATTAATACGGCAGAAAATCACTGCCTTACGGTGGGTTTGAGATCCCTGGGTACCGTAATTTACGGTACCCACCGTAACTTTATTTGTGTTTTCGATTGATATTTTAAGCCCCAAACACCTTCTAATAACCTGTAAATTAAGTATAAGAGTCCTTACTTAGTTCTAATGGACTAATGTGATAAAAGTGGTTGTTTTGTAGGAATGTTCCAAGAAGGCAAAGGTGATCGATGAAGATGCTTGTGGATCGAACAATGGGTTGTTAATTAGTTCTTTTAAACAAACTTAACGTTATGTAAATTAACTAAATGTTATTTGAGGTGTGTAAACGTAATAGTGTGTTGACGTAGTCATGGGTATGTGAATAGAGTTTTTAAAAATAGAGATTTTAACTGGGACCTAAGCTAAAAATCTTTTCCACCTCAAACAGGTTTTATAAAATATGATAATAAGGAGGTGTGTTACAAGTTGGTATCAGAGCCGTGGTTTGAGGGATTCAAGTGAGTAGAGAAAGCTTGAACTCAAATCTTGTGCTCGTGATAATAGAAGAGAACTTGTTCGATTCCAAGATTCGATCACTGAGCCATCAATCAAGGTTAGTGTACCTGTGTTAATATGCGATATGTGTGAAAGTTTTTATGAATATAAATATGTGATTTACATGATTATAAGCATAGTGATGCAGTAAATATAAAATTGAACTTGAGTTATATTTCAGTCATCAAGAATGGCTGAGGAACATATTCGCGAGGAATGTGAATCAAGTAATTCAGAGATGAGAAAAATTATTAATGAAGAAGTGGCTAAAGCCATAGGGGCCAATTTACCAATGTACATGGAAGATATGCAAAGAACGCTACAAGAGTTTATACAACATGAACTTACAGTGTTGCAGGTTGGAGAGAAAACTGAGAAAGCACCTAAACGGGTAACGTATAAAGATTTTGTAGCATGTAAACCAGCTGAGTTTAATGGTGAGGTGGACCCATTACTAGCAATTCGGTGGATCTCGGATATAGAAGGGATGTTTGAAAATTCACATTGTGATCCTAATGATCGGGTGATATTTGCGGGTGGCCAGTTAAAACAGCGAGGTAAAGACTGGTGGGATTTAGTGCGAGAAGAAATTGGGTTGGAAGGTATACGAGTGATGACTTGGGAGGAGTTTAAAGAGAGATTTTTAAAGCGGTTTAGCTCGCAAGCGGCGATCAACCGAATTTATGAAGAATTCTTACAACTACGACAGAAGGATGAGGACATAGATACCATCACGGCGATTTTCTATGAAAAGGCTAAGTTCTGTCGTGACTTTTTAAGAACAGAAAGGATGTGGATTAATCAGTACTATGGGATGTTAAATGCTAAATACCGGGAGTTTCTTACGCCTTCTCGATGTGAGACCCTAGTGGAACTTATAGATTGTGCTCGGGAGAGAGAAGCTGAGTTGAAACGACAGATGGAGCGTGGTGAAAAAAGGCCCGTACATAAGGATGAAGGACCTTCCAAGAAGCCTAAATTTTCTACCCAATTTAAGAAGCCGAGTCAGGTTAAAGAAATTAAACCGTGTGTTAACTGTGGCAAGAGGCATTCGGGGGAATGCCGTTTACCTCCAAGAACATGTTTTAGATGTGGGAAGTCCGGACACTTGTCTACCCAATGCACCAGTCAGTTGGAGCTGTGTTTCAATTGTTATAAACCTGGGCACAAGAGGAGTGAATGTCCAGATTTGAAAACTGGTGGAAGTTCGAGCGCTCAGAGCAGTGTAAAGAAACTTGAAATACCGAAAGCAAGGGGAAGGGCTTTTCAAATTACAGCTGAAGAAGCTAAAAAGACCGCCGATGTGGTGTCGGGTACTTTCCTGTTAAATTCTTTACCTGCGTATGTGTTATTTGATTCCGGTGCTAATAGATCGTTTGTGTCGATTAAATTTGCGTCTCATCCTTTGTTTGAATAAGTACATTGCCTGCACCAGTAGAGGTCGAAGTGGCTAATTCTAAAACATTTTTAGTGTTTGAAGTTTACCAAGGGTGTAGGTTAACTATTAAGAAGGAAGAGTATCCTATTGATCTAATACCTATGACCTTAGGTGAGTTTGATGTGGTTGTGGGAATGGATTGGCTTTCTACATACCAGGCTGATATTGTATGTCATCATAAAAAGATAAAGTTAAAATCTCCGAGGGGCCATAAGGTAGTGATTCATGGAGAAAAGTGTAAAGGAGTAGTGTTGTGTTCATTAATTAAGACCCTAAAGCATATGAGACGTGAAGGGCAATGTTTCCTGGCATATGTAGTTGATACTAACCAAAGTGTACCGAAATTAGAAGATGTTCCGGTGGTTAGAGAATTTCCTGAGGTGTTTCCAGATGACTTACCAGGCCTTCCACCTGTAAGAGATGTGGAGTTTCGAATTGATTTAGTACCAGAAGCTAAACCTATTGCTAAAGCCCCATATCGATTAGCATCATCTGAATTACAAGAGTTGATGAAACAATTACAAGAACTCCTTGAAAAGGGTTTTATTCGCCCAAGCATCTCCCCGTGGGGTGCACCAGTTCTTTTTGTTAAAAAGAAAGATGGAAGTTTTAGAATGTGTATTGATTATCGAGAATTAAATAAGGTGACTATTAAGAACCGATATCCTTTACCTAGGATTGATGATTTATTTGACCAACTACAAGGCGCATCTTGGTTTTCAAAGATTGATTTAAGGTCAGCGTATCATCAACTAAGGATAAAGGAGGACGATGTACCTAAGACAGCGTTTCGTACTCGCTACGGTCACTATGAGTTTCTTGTGATGTCCTTTGGGTTAACAAATGCACCGGCGGCGTTTATGGATTTAATGAATCGGGTATGTCGACCTATGTTAGACCGTTCGGTTATTGTTTTCATTGATGATATATTAGTGTATTCTAAAAGTGAAGAAGAGCATGCGCGCCATTTACGAGAGGTTTTGGAAACTCTTCAACAAGAAAAATTATATGCTAAATTTTCAAAATGTGATTTTTGGTTACGAGAAGTGCAATTTTTGGGGCATGTTGTAAATGCAAATGGAATTCAAGTAGACTCCTCAAAGATTCAAGCAGTAATGAAATGGAATCCTCCAAAAACTCCAACTGAGATTAGAAGTTTCTTGGGCCTAGCAGGGTATTACCGGAGGTTTATCCAAGACTTTGCCAAAATAGCTTCTCCGTTGACTAAACTTACTAGAAAAGGGATTATTTTTAAATGGGATGTCGAACAAGAGAAAGCGTTTCAAGAGTTGAAATTAAGATTGACGCAGGCACCAATACTAGCATTACCCGAGGGGAATGAGGATTTTGTTGTGTATTCTGATGCGTCCTATTTTGGGTTGGGGTGTGTTCTGATGCAGAGGGGTAGAGTGATAGCTTATGCCTCAAGACAACTGAAAACACATGAGATGAACTACCCAACACATGATTTAGAGCTGGCCGCAGTGGTATTTGCCTTGAAAATTTGGAGGCATTATCTCTATGGTGTGAAATGCACTATTTTTACCGATCATAAAAGTTTAAAATATTTCTTCACTCAGAAAGAGCTTAATATGAGACAGAGGCGTTGGTTGGAATTATTAAAGGATTACGACTGTGAAATCCTATATCATCCTGGGAAGGCTAACGTGGTAGCGGATGCATTAAGTAGAAAAGATGAGTATGAGCCTATTAGAGTAAAAGCGATGAGAATAACGATTAACTCAAGCATAATCGAGCGAATTAAAGAAGCGCAAACGGAGGCACTCAAAGAGGAGAATTGGAAACGAAACCGTATTCAGGGTCAAGTGCAAATCCTAAAGGAAGACAGTTATGGATTAAAAACAATGAGGGGACGAGTGTGGATTCCTCCAACTTGTCCAGTAAAAGAATTGATACTGAATGAGGCACATAAATCTAAGTATTCGATTCACCCAGGAGCTACTAAGATGTATTGTGATTTAAAAGTGAATTATTGGTGGCCAGGAATGAAACGTGATATCATTAAATATGTGGAAAAGTGTTTAACATGTTTACAAGTAAAAGCAGAACATCAAAAACCACATGGTGAATTACAACCTTTAGAAATTCCAGTTTGGAAGTGGGATTGTATAGCCATGGACTTAATAACAAAGCTTCCAAAAACCCGAAAAGGCTATGATACCATCTGGGTAGTAGTGGATAGATTGACAAAGAGTGTTCATTTCATTCCAATCCGGGAGACTTACTCATCGGAAACAATGTCAGAAATATATATCAAGGAAATTGTGTCTAAGCATGGCATACCTGTATCCATAATATCAGATCGAGATGTTCGATTTACTTCGAGGTTCTGGAGAAAATTTCATGAAGATATGGGTACCAAACTGCTGATTAGCACCGCATATCACCCACAAACAGATGGTCAAAGTGAGAGGATTATCCAAATCCTAGAAGATATGTTGCGCGCGTGCATTATTGATTTCGGAGGTAGTTGGGATACATATCTACCCTTGGCAGAATTTTCTTATAATAACAGCTATCATTCGGGTATGAAATTGGCGCCATATGAAATGTTATATGGGAGAAGATGTAGAACTCCCGTATGTTGGGGAGAAATCGGTCCACGAGAGCTAGCTAGTACCGAAGTGGTGAGAAAAACTAATGAACACATTGATCAAGTGCGAGCTCATCTAAAGGCGGCTCAAGATCGTCAAAAGTCGTATGCGATAGAAGAAGAAAACCGATTGAATTCCAAGTAGGAGATTATGTGTTATTAAAGGTTTCCCCATGGAAAGGTATAATTCGATTCCGAAAGCGAGGAAAGTTAGGACCGCGATTTATTGGACCATTTAAAATTATAGCTCGGGTAGGCAAGGTTGCTTATCGTCTTGAGCTACCAGAAGAACTAAGTGGGGTCCATAATACCTTCCATGTCTCTCATTTGAGAAAATGTCTAGCAGATGAATCAGCGTATATCCCGTATAAGGACTTGGTGATTGATAATAAGCTGAATTATGTAGAAGAACCTGTGGTAATACTTGACAGAAAAATCAAAAGGCTGAGAAACAAAGATATAAAGCAAGTGCTGATACAGTGGAAGAACCGAAAAGGGTCGGATGTCACTTGGGAGCTAGAAGACGAGATGAAAAAATGCTACCCTTACTTATTTGATGCGTCAATAAGTTTCGGGGACGAAACTTCCCAAGTGGGGGAGAACTTGTAACGTCCCATTTTAGGTAATTTTATAATTTGTGTTTTTAAATAAAATGAGTGTTAAATTAGAACTAACTGAGTTAAGTTAGTATTGTTAGTGTAAATAACTAAAAGTAACTAGAGGGACTACTTTTGCCAATTGAGAAAAATTAAATTTGTATATTAGTAAGGAGGTGTAGAACCTCCTGGACATTCTCACACACACACACGAAGGGAGGAGAACGGGAAGGAGGAAGGAGACCAAGAACCCTAGTCAAATTGAGTTGCGGTTGTGTTGAATTCAAACTTCTAATTGGAATTGAGTTACAAATCACCTAATTCCTGCATCTAACTCATAAGGTGAGTCTTAAATTGGATGTTTTCTTGCTAAGTAGTTAGTTCATGATTGGGGTGTTGAGGAGAAATTCATCTATGATCAAATTAATAGGTGTTGAACTTAGAATAGTATGTATTAGGTGTTCTATGTATCATGTATGCCAATTTTGAAACTTGATGGTTTATAGCAAAGTAGTTGTATGAAATATGTTGGGTTATAAATCATGCCCATAAGGTGTTTGATGAAATGCCTCCAAGAAGTTCCAATATGAAAGGAGGGGCAAAGTGGAAATAGAATGACCGGTGGGTCAATATAAAGTTAATTATGCTTAAAACTAGTCATAAATGGGTCATATGGATTGGTTTATACCATATGTATGTATGTGCTAAATTAATCCTAAACATATGTTTAGGTGAAGGGAGTATTAGCAAAGCGGTGAGCAAAGACAAAGGTTGAGTTGAAGCTTGCTTAAGGTAAGGACATTAACCTTATAACCATATATAGTCTTATCTTTATGATTTTATTATGTGTACTCTTGAGTAAAGGTGAGTTGTGAATAATGACCATAAGTAATGATTATAGTAATAGTAAGTATACATGCTCGAGTGCATGAATTGGGTTGAAGCTTCATGCGCGTGTGCATGAAATAAATATACCGGTATAGTTCACAGGTGTGTGAACCAAACCTGGAGGGGTTATAAATATATTTAGTTACGGTGGTAACATTTAAATCACTAGTGAGTGATAAACTATATTTTGGCTACTGTGTGTAAGCCTAATTCACCAGTGGGTGATAAACGTGTGGTTTGGCGACTGTGTGTATGTCAAACATAAAGATGTATAGCGAAGTGTATAGGTGTGTGATCCGAATCTAATATGCTAGTCCAAGTTAGTGAATGACTAGCTTGAAAGTGGAATTATGACCCATTTCTATTTAAATATGAAAGTGTGATTATAGAATGGGTGATAATGTGATAGTTGCAAGTAGTCGAAGCTAAGAGAGTTAAAGCTTCTAAATTGAGCAAATAGAGATGTTGAAATGGACCCGGAATCATTGAAAAGTCGAAACAAACGAAACGGGTCAAAATGTTGAGAAGAACAAAATAACTGGGTCTACCGTAAATTACGGTAGGCACCGTAATTTACGGTAGCCTGGAAAATTAATACGGCAGAAAATCACTGCCTTACGGTGGGTTTGAGATCCCTGGGTACCGTAATTTACGGTACCCACCGTAACTTACGGTGGGTTTAACTTGTCATTTGTGTTTTCGATTGATATTTTAAGCCCCAAAACACCTTCTAATAACCTGTAAATTAAGTATAAGAGTCCTTACTTAGTTCTAATGGACTAATGTGATAAAAGTGGTTGTTTTGTAGGAATGTTCCAAGAAGGCAAAGGTGATCGATGAAGATGCTTGTGGATCGAACAATGGGTTGTTAATTAGTTCTTTTAAACAAACTTAACGTTATGTAAATTAACTAAATGTTATTTGAGGTGTGTAAACGTAATAGTGTGTTGACGTAGTCATGGGTATGTGAATAGAGTTTTTAAAAATAGAGATTTTAACTGGGACCTAAGCTAAAAATCTTTTCCACCTCAAACAGGTTTTATAAAATATGATAATAAGGAGGTGTGTTACAGTGTGGTCATCTGTGATTCTTTCAGTTAACGTCCTCACACCATCAACTTCTACTACTTCAGCAGTTCCCCCAAAATGATCTAATGAAATTCTCATAGATAATGGGTCTAACTATCATAGCATGAGCAACTTTTGTAGTCAAAATGAATCGAATCATATCTCTTAATCCTTCTGCCTCAACGACATCAGGGTCAAGAAAACCACTAACATTATGGGGCTTGCTCCATTTGAGGTTAGCCATTGTACCCTGCATTCAAGGAATATGAATTAGGATAATGAATACAGTATATCAGAAGGTTTATCATAAATCAGATTAAGTTTATCACATTTTGACTTTTCTTGGTCAAAATTGAGTGTTCATGTATACTGTTTCATATGAATTTGACCTAATCTGATTTAGTGATGCATGTTCATTTTGATGAGTTATTCATGATTGTATTGATTATCCTCTCTCAATTTTAACTCATTTAAACCATTGAACTGTCGTTTGATTTCAACATTTTAGTTTTGACATGCCCTGTTCATACGACGAACAACACTGATGAAAATCCTTTGTTTGTTGATTTCTTCATGATTAGCATGTGTCTTGTAGTTGAAATTGTCAATGGTTCATGAAAATTTGTTTCATTTTACATGATTTTTTCTTGACCTAGGTTACTAAGTTCATGTTTCGGGTGAATGTTCGACAATTAGGGTTATGAACATTTCGGGATTTTCACCTTTTCCTCGAAAATACTGTTGTAGTGAATCGAAGATGAGTAAATGGTGATGAATCGAACTTAGAACACAGGTTTGGAAGATAAGGAAGATGATGAAGATGAACAGTGACTTTAATGGCGCTCGTCGCACTTAAATCTCTCAATTTTGAAAAGTATTAAATGACCCTTTGATTTGGTTTATATAGTCAATTTATTGTGGATTTCAAAATTTGATAAGTTTTAAAACAAATATGCCCAAGTTTTAAATTTACTGTAGCAAATGCGGTTGAAGAAATGTTCATCAGTATTTTTATACTGTAGCAAATGCGGAAGAACAAATACTGGTCAGCATTTGTTTAGTGTAGTAAATGAGGAAGAACAAATACTTGTCAGCATTTGTTCACTATAGCAAATGCCGAAGAACAAATACTTGTCAGCATTTGTTCATTGTAGCAAATGCGGATGAACAAATACTTGTCAGCATTTGTTCACTGTAGCAAATGCGGATGAACAAATACTTCAACTTTCATCAAATGCGGTAGAGTAAAAGTCTGTCCGCATTTCTTCCACTTGTGCTTAATGATAGAAGAGTGTGATCACATATCATACTTTATGATGACACAAGTTTACACCCAAGTTTAAGTGTTGATTTCATTTTTTCAAAAGAAATACAGTTGAGGAACACAAATGCGGATAAGCATAAATTTCGTTCGCATTAGTTTTGCATACTTAAAACATGGTGGAGAGACTAATGCGGTAGAGTGATTTTGTCCGCATTAGTTTTTCATTTGTGTTTCAGTTCACAAAATCATTACCCGCATTGGTTGAATGCTTGGGTTACCTTCACCCGCATTAACCAATACTCTTACCCGCATTAAGTTTTGTACTTAATGTTTTTGCTTTGGTTGGTTTTGGATGAATTTTCTCTGATAACTTATGAAGCAATGTCTTTGCCTTTATGAAGATGTGTCTGTTGCTTGATTCATATGAAGTTTTGATTGATTTTTGTGATATCAATTCTTGCTTGGATTGACTTGTTCATCAGTGGTGAATCAAGTTTCCCATTGTTGACTGATCTTGGTCTTTTGTGCATCAAGATGTCTGCAAGAACTGAGATACGATGGTATAACTTCTGCAATAACACAACAGATTTTTTGATTTGGCAAATTGTTTTTGGTTTTTCTAATTTTAAGAAAGGAAACACCTGTACAAAATTGATCAAAATTTTAAATTACTCCACCTAAAGTTTATATCCATAGTAAATAGAAACTTTTAAGGATTTGAAAATTTTTGAAAATAAAATCTTTTTTGTGATTTTTGCTTTCTTCACTGTACAAGAAGTTGAGTTATACCTTTCTTTGGGATCATATCAATCTTACCTTTCACAAGTGCAAGAAATTGTTAGTAAAACAGACATGGTCATGAACATATTGATTGCAGGTATGTTTATCCTCTTAAACTCATACTTGGTTAATATTCTCATGCAAATGGTCTTATCATGTTTTTGGGTTGATTTGTACCTCACACTCAAAAGCATGGCAAGGTCAACCATCTACATGCAATGTGTGGTAGAACTTTCAACATCTTACTTGACCAGGATACTTAAGCTTAGAAATCTCATATTACTTGATCCTCATTGGGATTCTTTTATTTTTGATCCTTTTATCACTTTTGATACATATTGGGATTCTTTTCACTTCACTTTGGAAGGTGATCTCTTAGGATTCTTTTGTTTCATTCATTTTGAATGATTTTTTATTCTGTTTGTTTCATCCAAGTTGGATGTGTTCCTCATTGGAAATCTTGATGGATCAGGACATCAGCACTATGTGCTTGTTTCTCCAGGTCTTTGCTTAGCATAACAAAGGAGGAACTAATGTGAGTAAAAGAGATTCATAAGTCATCATTACCTGGGGTGTTTAGGTTGCTACACACACACACACATTTGGATAAGTCAAAACTTACACATACTATGAGATGACAGCATCACAGTTGAATATAAGCTTTAATTTATCACTGCATGTGGTTTCTTTTCCAAGTTGAGCCTACCAACATATCAGATAAGTCATGTCAGTTATTTAAGTTATATAAATAAGCACAGTGAATGATATAACGACTGTAATTATATCATTTCCCATAGATAAACTATACACTTCTTCTTTTGATTCCTTTTTGATAATTTTTGAAATATTTGAATGTTTTTGTTTGTTTTCATTTTACTCAAGATTAATCATGCCAATTGATTGAACTAAGAATTCAAATCTGGTTGGGTCAAATGCTTTAGTGAATAAATCAGCTAATTGATTATCAGTATGAACTTGCATCAATTTGATTAATCCTTTTTCAGCACAATCTCTCAAAAAGTGATATCTAATTTCAATATGTGTTGTTTTTTAGTGTTGAACTGGATTATTAGTTATAAACACTGCTGCTGTGTTGTCAATGAAAATTTTAGTGTGCAGAAAGCTAAAACCATAATCAAGCATCTGGTTTTGAATCCAGAGAACTTCACAACATCATGCAGATGCTACTATATTCTCAGCTTCTGCTGTTGAGACAGAAACATTGGTTTGTTTTTTGCACTGCCAGGATACTAGTCTGGGACCAAGAAATTGTCAACCACTAGAAGTGGATTTCCTGTTGAAGTTGCATCCCCCATAATCACTATCAGTGTATGCATAGAGATTGAAATCTCCTTCCTTTGGATTCTATAGTCCAAGAGCAGGCTTGCCCTTAAGATATCTGAATATCCTCTTGACTGCATTGACATGAGATTCCTTGGGATCTGCATGATATCTAGCACACACACAAACACAAACATAATGTCAGGCCTACTGGCTGTTAGATACATTAGTGAACCTATCATGGAATGATAGTGTGTCTGATCCACTGATTTGCCTTCAGGATCAGGTCCAATCTTCACTTTAGTATCCACAGGAGTTCTGATGGACTGACAGTTAGCAAACTTGAATTTCTTCAACATTGTTTCCACATATTTTGATTGATTGATAAAGATTCGGTCTGCTGTCTGTTGGACTTGTACTCCTAGAAAGAAAGTGAGTTCTCCCATAGCACTCATTTGGAATTTTGAATGCATGAGATCTTCAAAGTCTTTACATAGAGTCTTGTTTGTTGAACCAAAAATGATATCATCCACATATATCTGTACAAGCAACATGTCCTTTCCTTTACTTTTTCTAAAGAGGGTCTGATCAATCTTTCCTCTTTCATAACCGTTGTCAAGAAGGAACGATGAAAGTGTCTCGTACCACTTCCTTGGAGCTTGATGAAGACCATACAAGGAGGTTGACTTACGTAGATCTCTTCAGCAATCTTTCCATACAGAAATGCACATTTCACATCCATTTGATAAACAGTGAATTTCATGGATGCTGAATATGCAAGAAAGATTCTTATGGCTTCTAGTCTAGCTACAGGGACCGATACTTCATCATAATCAATTCCATCTTCTAGTGTGTATCCCTGAGCTACCAGTCTTGCTTTGTTTCTAATGACAATTCCTCTGTCATCAGTTTTGTTTCTGTATAGCCACCTGTTACCGATAGGGTATTGTCCTTCGGGAAGATCTACCAGCTGCCATACATCTTGTTTCTAGAATTGCAACAACTCTTCCTGCATTGCTTCAATCCAACTGTTGTCTGGAAGAGCCTCTTTGATATTTTTGGGTACTGTTTGACACAGAAAGCATGAGAACAAGCAGATGTTAGCTATGCTTGACTTGCTCCTTGTCACCCATTCATTTAGTTCACCAATGATGTTGTCAACTGGATGATCTTTGTGTATTCTTGTGGTTGGAATTGAGTCACCAGCAATGGTTACATCAAGATTGGAGACATTCAGTTCATCTTGGTACGAGGCAACTTCTTCTTGTATTGTTGGGGATCTATGAAAGAAATCAAAATTTGTTCCAGTTCCTGCTTCAGTGTCAGCAAGGATTTGATTACTTCCATCATTTGAAGTTCTTTCAGTGTCAATTGGATGGATGACATGAGTTTGAGTTCTAACTTCTTCTTGGTTTCTTGCTGGAGAGGGTATTGTACTGGGACCATCCTCAATTGAAACACTTTGATGTTGAACAGTATGTCTGACAGGATCAGCTTGTAGTGGAACATCTTCATCAAGTTGCTCAGTAGATGTTCGAGGGATCATTAGAAAGTCACTCCTTCTTTCTAATAACGATGAAGGTACAGCCGATTGTAGGTTTCCTGCATTAAACATGTGAAATTGGTCAAAAGATTTAGTAAATGAGTCAATATCAAACAACTAATTAGGACCAGTAGTTGATTTGGGAAATGAATGTTCATTGAATTGAACATTTGTTTATTCATCAATAATGTTTAATCTAGGATTAAACACTCTGTAAGCTTTTGAAACAGAAGAATATCCTACAAAGAATCCTTCATCAGACTTGGATGAGAACTTTCCCAAATGGTCACGGGTGTTTAATATCGAGACAGGACAGCCAAATGATCTGAAAAATCCGATGAATGGCTTTCTTTGAAAAATTAGTTCATAAGGTGTCTTATTACTTTCTTTGACGATCAAAGTTCTATTTTGTACAAAGCACGATGTGTTAACTGCTTCTGCCCAAAAGGTGATTGGCAGTTTAGCATCTGCTAGCATTGTACGTGCTGCTTCAATTAGTGTTCTATTTCTTCTTTCAGCTACTCCATTTTGTTGAGGAGTCCTAGTTGCACTAAATTGATGAGCTATGCCTTTCGTTGTACAAAACGAACTCATATCTTTATTTTTAAATTTTGTCCCATTATTACTCCTGATTGTTTTGACTTTAAGATCAGTTTGATTTTCAATTTTGGTGATAAAATCTTTTATTAATTGGGATGCTTAACTTTTATAAAGTAGGAAGAAGACCCATGTGAATCTAGAAAAATCATCTATGATCACCAAACAATATTGTTTCTTTCCCATACTCATAACATGAGTTGGACCAAAAAGATCCATATGAAGTAGTTTCAATGGAGAATTGTTGGTGTTCACCAACTTTAGCTTGTGAGACGACTTGTGTTGTTTTCCTTTGAGACACGCTGAACAGTGGTCAACGAAGTGGAATCCTTTTTGAGGTAATCCAATAACATGATTTCCTTTGACCAGTCTGTTCATGTTTTTGAAATTTGTGTGTCCCAATCATCTGTGCCAAAGTTGTGATTGATCAAAAGATGCTTTTGATAGAAGACATGTTTCTTCTTTTGGTGATGCAGAATTGAGGTTAATGACATAGGTGTTATTCTTCCTCGGTGTTTTCAAGACAACCCATTCTTTAGGAATTTGAAATCCTTGTCTCAGAATATAGCAATGAGTGTCAGTGAAGAGGGTGGAATATTTGTTGTCACAGATCTGAGACACGCTGAAAAGATTGAAGTTCAGTTGTTCGCAGTAGTTCACTCTGTCAAAGCTCAGCATTCAACTTGTCACAAATCCTTCACCTGTAATTCTACCACCTTGTGAATCTCCTCCAAATGCTATAGTAGTTTCTTGAATTTGCTTAAAATCATGAAGGAGGGAACGATCTCGAGTCATGTGTCGGGAGCATCCACTGTCCATATACCATAAACTGTTGGACCTGTATGAATGTCCCTACAAGCACAGAAAGAACAAATTAGAGTGTGAAACCCAAGCCATGATGGTCTTGGGCTTAACGTTTCTATCCATGATAGTAACCTGTTGGTATTTTCTTCTAAACTTGTGCTTTGATGATGGAATCATGCTTGTTGTTTCTGAAACTCGAATGGTTTATTACTTCAACTGAAGAGTCAGAAGAGTATTCAAACCTTTGATCCCTGTTTCTTTTCAGAAAGTTTATTAGTTTTTTATTATCTAACTTTGTTTTAGAATTATAAAAATCATTAGTTTGTTTGACTGCTGGATATTTATTTCTTTTGATTCTGCTTGAAGTTCTCAGACTTTTCACATCATTATCAGACTTAGAGACTCTGTGATGAGGACGACCATTGATCTTATGATTTTCAGACATGATTGGAGATATAGGCTTGTTCTGAGGTATTCTCAATCCCTTTTGTTTAAAGAAACAATCAGATGTATTGTGATTTGTCATGTTGCAGACTGAACAGTATTTGTTGAAATAACAGTTCTTGGTGGAGTGATTGTTCATATCACAGATTGAACAGTATTGATTGTAAAAGAATTTATCTGTTCTCTGATTAGATCTCTCACACACATCATAATACATGTGTTTGTTTCTAGCAACAGATCCTGGTGTTGCGGATTTTGTAGCTTTGGCAGATTTGGAATTAGATTCATTCCTTGGTTTTGATGACAAAGCTTGATCAACCTTGTTAGTAATTTGTTTCACAATACTACTGATTTTGCTTTTCTGAGGCTGATCATGTTTTCTTGGTTTTTGCCTAATCTCCCTTTCAAATTGATTCACATGCTCTTTATTGAAAATATCAAAGCCAACCCCTTGCTTTGATTTTGAAGTTTGAGGGTTTGAGTTAGTTTTACTTTTTGTGACCTGAGAAACTTTTCTTTTGATGGATGGTGAATCAGTGTCTGAGTTGTTTGAATTTTTAGGAGAGTTTATCTCACTATCAGATCTACTTTCAGTAGGTAGATTCACCTTATTAGCTTTTATTTTCTTTTCCTTGGAAATTGCAGGAATGAATTTTACAAACGGAACAATAGCCTTGATTGGGCTATCTGTTTTGATCACACTCACTGTCTTGTCTGAACACTCCTTGATTTTAACTGGGTGACCTAACTTGATTTTGTCCTCATTTGTTTCAATGTAAACACTAGGTTTATTTCGAGGATTGGTGACTTGTTTTACTATTGTTTTCGGTTCAATAGTGTTAGGTTCATTTTCCTGTTTGAGTGTGACAGAATCAGGCATGACAGTGTAATTGTCATTGTATGGTGGTGGACAACAGTTGTATCCAATACCAGACATATCTTTGGGATCCTTTTGAGAATCAAGCATCTCTTGTAGCTTTACTGATGGTAGTGGAAACTTTTCTAGTTTCAGTTCAGTAAGATTTTGTTCAGTTTTAGATTGAGCTAATTTTTTTGTGAGTTGCTCATTCTCAGCTGCAAGAGTGTACTTTTCACCATGCAATTTCTCAATGTCAGAGATGAGAGATTTAATTTTAATTTCAAAGCTTTTTATTTCTCTCTTAAGCATCTCTGAGTTCACCTTTTCTTGTTTAATTTTATCAGCCAGTTTATGATTATGCTCTCTATACCCTTGCAGTTCATTTATGTATTTATCACTTCAAAGGTTAGATTTTACCTCAGTAGGCATGGGAGAAGGTCCATCATTGATGTTAGCCATGAGTGCATTATTTTAAAATTAAGGCTTTACTTCCTCAACATACATGCTCCAGTCACAAACTCTATCCTGCCTGATAACAAGAGCACTTGCTGATGACTGATTGCTTCCATAAGCTTGATTGGTCAGTTGGGGTTGAGTCTGATGTGATTGTTGATGATGATGAAGCTGTTGTTGATGACTGTTGGAGTGAAAGCTTGAAGATGGTTGTGATGATGACTGGCTCTAAGAAGGCCTTTGAGCGTTGTAGTTTCTTCTGGGAGCATTGCATTCTCTAGAGAAGTGGCCAGTCATACCATAATTGAAGCATTTTACTTTTGATTTGTCATATCCAAGCTTGGTGTTTTCATTAAGGTAAAGCTTTTTTCCTTTTCTGAAAAACTTCTTTGCTCTCACAGCAATCATGGCCATTTGCCATTGCAAGTCCACTTCCTCCACATCATCTGGATCCATTTTTTCCAGATCTTCTTGGATCAGATATGTAGATATAAGTCTTCCACCCAAATAGGATTCAAAGCTGGCAATAAATGCATTGTAAGTTGCCTTTTGTTCTTCTGATTTTGAATCATCAGGAGTAGGAGTTGCAGAGAATCCTGATGCTTGACTTGTTGAAGTTGATGGGGAAGATGTTGTTGGTCTGTTGGATGGTGGGGTTGTAGTGAATCTAGTTGCTTTAGTTTGATCCCTTGAGAAGATGAAATCATCCTCTTCAGTAATGAAGGCATTTTCCACAGAGTGATTATCTATGGGAAACTTGTATGCTTCAACTACTCTGGGTCCGCCCAGATTTCTGCTTCTTTCATCCAGTTCCAAAGCTTCTATCTTTGCTATCATGATATCCAGGGTGGTGCTCTCCAAATCAAGAGTATTCTTCAGCATAGTTACATTTTGTTTCCAATTTTCAGGAAGACTTGTAACATCTTCTTGTTTAAATCCTTTGACTTGTAAGTAACACCCATGATATCTAAATCATTCACCAGCTGCACAAATGTATACAACTGTTTAGAGATGGACACCCCTTTGGAGTGATGAAATGTCTCATACTGGTTCATAAGCTTGTCTTTGTTGATTTCAGCCACTTCACTGCTTCCTTCACACATGATTTGCAATGCATCCCATACAGCTTTTGCAGTACGATACTTTTCCAATCTTTTAAGCACATCCATTTTAAGTGCTTGAGTAAGTATGGAGTAAGCTTTGAGGTCAATCTTGATCTTCTTGTAATCATCATCATCAAGAGTAAGTTCTTCAATAGGAATTCTTGTGGTCTTGTACAGTGCAACTTGATCTGCAGATAGTGTAACTGGAATGTGTGGGCCTTTGCATATTGAGAACCAATAATCAGGATCAACAACTATAATATAGTTCATGAATCTGATTTTCCGTTGTTTAAATTCGGATTTATGTTTGAGCATGGGTGGTTTTAAGGCATGCCCAAGTTCAGAATAATTATGTGAATCCATAGTTAATTGTAAGTTTTAACTTGTTTAGATCTGGATTTAAGTGATTTTATGGTTAATTTGTCCAAATAGTCCAACAAGTCCGAACTTAGTCCTGTAACAATGGATTTGCTGAGAAAATGTAATTTTCAGCTTTTGATTTTCTGTTTTTAGTGACCGTGCAACCTGACCTACTTGTTCGAAGAGCAGATCTTCGGGTGAACAGTAGCAATGGAGTATATCAGTGAGTATTTAGTTGGAATACTGAGAAGAGATGTTTGAAACCTCTAAACAGCAACTCAATCAACAGATCAATCAGGTTAAACCTAGATCTGAGCAGATCTGAGTAATAATCGAGAGCCAAAGCTCTGATACTAATTGACTGGACTTTTTGAGAATGATATTCTCTGTTGATGTGAATCAACAAGGATCGAATATGAAGATTGAGTCAATGATTGAAAGGCAGAATCAAGCAATCAATGAACATAGAACTCTTGATATACTCATAAATGCACTCTTGTATTAATTAGATGAACTGTTACAGAGTAAATGCTAGGGTTTAGCAAGCTACAGTGACAAGACAGCTAACATGGGAGAGAAACAAAGTATATTCTGATTGTCTATTCTCAAAAGTTGTGTAAACAGTCATGCACAAAAAGTCACACTCACATACGAGGTTTCTATTCTATTTATAGGCTGACTTACAAATTGTATAAAATGACTAAACTACCCTTAGTCTAAGTCTTCATCAGCATTTGTTCTTTGTCATCCGTATTAAAAAATGCGGATGAGTAATTCTTCATCAGCATTGGTCTTCTATTAGCTGCATTAGTGTTTGGTCATCAGCATTAGTTAATGCGGATGAGCAAACACTTGGCCGCATTTGTTGCTGGTCATCAGCATTAGTTCATGCGGATGAACAAATGCCTTGTCTGCATTTCATCGGCTGTCCGCATTAGTTAATGTGGATGAACAAATACTTGTCAGCATTTGTTTTTGGTCATTCGCATTAACAAATGCGGATAGCCGACAGTTGTAATTTTCTTTTTATGCAGGATCTTCTTTGTGTGCATTTCTTCTTAGACTTAGGGAGAAACCAGCAGAACAACCATCCACCTCTTGAATTGGCATGTATGATCCTTTCAGGGTCTAACACCTAGTATTTGCCTTCGAAAACTTTTAAGTAAGGTGATACTCCTGAATAGTAGCTCATGCGTCTAGATTTTCCATAGAATTTCTATGTTTAGGTTCATGCACCTGAATAGTAGTTCATGCGCCTGAGTTTTGGGCTGAAATGAACAAGTGTAAGATGAAGCGCCTAAAATACTGCCCATGCGCCCAAAAAGGCTCATGCGCCTAAGTGTTAATGTGGTTACGTGTAGGCTGGTGTGCCTACATAGTTGAGAAACACCCAAACAAGGCTGATGCGCCCAAATAGTGTCCATGCGCCCAACACTTAGAAAATTTTTCTTAAATTTTGAGAAAAAAACAGAATTTTAGTGTTTCACCCTAGTTTGACTTGTGGGCTGCTTTGGACTATTCTAAGCATGAATAAGTGAGGATTTATGAATAGTATATGCATGATGTTGTGATGAATGTATTATCTTTTATTAGTTTTCAAAACGTATGTATATTGTAATATAATATAGGTTAAGTATTATGTTATTACTTTATGTAGTATGATGAATGTGTGGATGAACGTAAAGTATAACGTGTTGAAGAGAAAGATAATAAAGATGAAAAGTGAAACGTAATGAAAGAAAGAAAAGGCTTGCAAGCAGAAAGAAAGAAGGATTACAACTCCTTGAGAATTGGTAGCTCAACTGTATGTTATAACGTGCGATTTTAACCCATGAGGGTTCACACACAGGAGGATTAGTTTAGGTGATTGAGCCCATAGTATGAAACGGGATCCTTGTCATTCGACCCCGGGCTTGGTGTCAAGATATGAAACGGCTTTCTGTGAGTTAGTAATGTGGCTTTGTGCCTAGAATGGTGGCTTCGGGCCATAGGCTTCATGCCAAATAGTAAAGGAGCTTTGTGCTCGGAATGGTGGTTTCGAACCGCGATGGGGGAAAAGCCTGACAGGATCTAGAATTAGTACGAGACGAGCGAGGTGATCAAGTATGAAACGAACGAAGTGATAAAGTACGAAATGAACCTTAACGAAAGATAGTGATAAAGTACGAGACGAACATTAACGAAAGATAATGATAAAGTACGAAACGAGTAATAACAAATGAAATGATAAGTACGAAACAAACGAACACGTACTCTAACGAATGAATGTTGTGATAGTCAAGAAAGTGTTTTATGGAAAAGAGTATTTTTACGTATGAAACGTATAACGTATTTTGATACTTATAAAACTAGAACTCACTCCACAACGCTGACTTTTATGAATTTTTTGTTGGTAGGTAAAGGTTGCTGAGGATGGCACGCAGAGAGGCTACTTGGCAGGGCAAGACCGACATCCATTCACGCATGTTATTATTTTTGTTTCCTAATGCAATCAGTGAAAGTTTCTTTTGTAGTTGAACAATGTTGTATTACATAACAATAGGAACTATTAATAAAATGAATGGTATTTGTTAATGACTTCCGCTATGATATTTTATGAAATGTATAATAATATGTAAGTTTAGTGCTATGAATGACCAACTATGAGGTGCCCGGGAATGGGGCCTTACAAATTGGTATCAGAGCAAAAGTTTAAGTGAATTGGGTAAATATTTTCAAAACCTAGTCTTAAACTGAGAATGGGACTAAAGGAAAGGGATGTCAGCCCGAGTAGCTACGTGCCATCAGGTATTTCTTTTTCAATGTTAATTGGAGTTATGTGCTAGTTGATTATTTGTTCTTAGTAGATTTAGATGTTGATGTAGTCAGGATAGGAAATGCTTGGGTATGAAGAGTAAAGTAAGTGGCTAATCACAACTAGCCATTTTAATTAGGGGCTGGCTATACTTAACAAAAACGAGCTATTCTTTGAATGACCTTGTTAGTGTTTGAATCTTATAGCGGTTAGAGAACGGCTGGAGGTAGATCATATAAGGACTCTAAGGGTGGAGTACAGGGAAGACGTGGTGCTAAACCGTGTGTCACTAGGAATAAGGCTAAGACCGCTGAGAAGGCCTGTGAGGAGCCCGAAGTGCATCACCGGGAGGGTAGTGATGAGAGTGCAAACTTAAGGGCCTCTGGGAAAGGGGCGGTGGTAGAGGAAGTGCACCAGGTCATGCAGACGATACTGTCGTCTGTAGTGACTGAAGTGATTATGGCGGTAAGAGAGGACGAGAAGAAAGAGAGGAGAAGGACCATAGGAAGAGAAGAGAGGAAAAATCAAAGACTGAGACGATCCTGATGAAATCAAAATAATTGTTAAACACATAATGAAAACAGAATGATGTTGATAATAATAATGATTTCCCTAAGGATCTTTTCTATTCTCTCAAATAATATAACAAGAGATTTGTTATATCAAATTCAACAAACATCAAACATGGTGCGGAAACCTATGATTAATGCTTATGAAATCAGTGTGTGTGATTGTGTGTGTATTATTTGCAAGTGCTCAAATGCTGAAAATGTTTGTGTATTGATTATTCAAAAGCTTAAAAACGATTAGGGTAGAATGCTATTTATTGCGTATACAAAAGATTATTTACAATTACTAAACTAACCTTATGTAAACAAAAATTACATAAAATCCTAAGTCTAAGTCGTCTTCTGTGAATGATAGACTGTCTGCTGTGCATGATCAGTCGTCCACTGTGGATGGTGATATGTTGTCCGCTGTGTCTTTACTGCTGTCCGCTGTGAACACTTGATGCGTGCTTGATTGGTTAAATGTTCGTTGTGGAGTGTTCATCCGTTGTGGATGAGCATCCGCTGTGGATAGTTCATCAGCTGTAGACAGGTCATCTGTTGTGTATCGCTTTGGTTGTCCGCTGCAGACACATAGGAACCTTTTCTTCATCCACTGCAGACTGTTGTTCATCCGCTGCAGACTCTTATTCATCCGTTATGGAAGGTCTTCATCCGCCGCAGACACTTGTCAAAAATTCCTTTTTATCTACAATCCTGAAAAAAGAAATTTAAGCTACATTAGGGTATGTTATGAATGTTAATCATACAAACATGTTAGTTAATGATTCTTTGAACATTAGAACACATTATCTTGGTTTATGGCAAGCATTATCCTTTATATGCATATACACGTGTTGAGTCCAACAATACTCCCCCGAAGGATGATGCTGCCATCTCTTTATGTTTGATGGTTATTGTTCTGTTTGTTAGTAATATGTGTGTGTTCGAATTATGATGTTTGACTGCATGTTTGTTTGTTATGCATGATTGTATGTTTGACTGTTTTCATAAATGATTGTTTGTTTACTGTATGATTGTATTACATGTATGTATGTATGTATGTATGATTACATGTATACTTGTATGATAACTTGACTGATTTGTCATGCTTTTTTGTTTGGTTAGACATGATTGATTGTTTGTTTTGTTTGTCTGTATGTTAGAAACCTCTTAAGAATGAGAAGGTCCAGCTTCTTCTACATTCTTCTGAATTTCTTCAGATGCCTTCAATGACTCTTCAACATCTCTTTCTATTACTAGATCTTGTTGAGCTTCTTTGACTTGCTCAGACAGAGGAGTGATCTTCAATGCATTCCTGCAATTGACTATGTGCTCAACAAAATAGTCAACTGCACTCTTCTGGTCATAATACTTGAACTCTATCTTCAAATGAACAAATTGTTCCAATGTTGATTTGTCAAGACTTTGCACATCAGTGTAGCTAACCAGTGTTGTTACAACATGATTGCCCTTCAAAATCTCTAAATTATTGTTCTCTGATATTCTCATTCATGTTATCCCTTCTAAGTGTGTTAGGGTTGCTGATTTGTTTCCAGTCTGTGTTTTAGTGTAGCATTTATATACACAGTGCCCAAAATTCTTAGCATGTGTATGAAATAATAGCAATCACCCTTACACAATACATCTTCAATGGCAGGGAATGTCTTGGTCTTCATGAGTGAGACATATGATGGATGAAGCAGCTTTATTTCTACAGGATCAAAAAGCCTTATATCAACTGCTTCTTTCCATTATAGTTTTCTCTCCAACACCACTTCAAAGTGGGTCTCATCATAGTACCATTTGGTGATTGGATGTTGATACTGATTGCCATCTATCGTTTTCATGATCAGCTTTAAATAAGATGGCCTCAAAGGGTAACCAACCCTTTCAAGAATGTCAGAGTCTATCTGAGAAGATGATTCTTCAATGACTTGCTTTTGTTTGCTTGATAGTTGTTGCTCTCTTCTAAGTTTTGCAATGTGCAGCTTATCTTCTCTGTCAGCTTTAGCTTTCATTTCATGATAATGTCTGTTATATGATAGAAATCTGCTCCTTTGGATTGTTTGTATGATTGACCATTCTCAATTGCATTAGGTCCAATCTGTCTTCATAGCTTAATGATCCCAGTTGGGATATGTATGAT